>JALAJA010000140.1:143463-148876 GCA_023376005.1 Doryteuthis pealeii | reverse complement strand
ATCCCTCTCACCCTATATATATATTACATATATATATATATATATACATGTACGCAACACTAAACACCTAGATTATAGAAGTACACACACACACACACACACATGATTTTAACGGTGCTAGTATATCTATTTATATATAATATACATATACATTATATATATTCTCTCTCACCTATATATATATATATATATATATTATATTATATATATATATTCAATCTAAAAGTTTTATTACGAAAAATGTCAAAGGTTATGCGTAAAAATATTTGAATTTTGTGAAATATTTCTTATTTATCGATCTGGTAAAATCATTTTTTTCTTTTCTTTTTTGTTTTATTTTTGTTACGTTTGGTTGGACCAATTTAATAAGGGGAAAGAGAAAAAGAGAAGAAAGTAGGGAAGGGTTAAAAAAAAAAAGGGAATAATGTAAGAAACATATAAAATGTGTTGAGGATATTTTTAATAATTATAAGTAAAAGAAAAAACCTGTTCAACAAAGAATGGATGTGTAGAAGAGAAAAGAAGAAGAAGAAGAAGAAGAAGAAGAAGAAGAAGAAGAGAAGAAGCAAGAAGAAGAAGAAGAAGAAGAAAGAAGAAGAAGAAGAAGAAGAAGAAGAAGAAGAAGAAAAGGAATAGGGAAGAAGAAGAAGAAGAAGAAGAAAAGGATAGGGAAGAAGAAGAAGAAGAAGAAGAAGAAGAAGATAGGGAAGAAAAAAAGAAGAAGAAGAAGAAGAAGAAGAAGAAGAAAGAAAGGATAGGGAAGAAGAAGAAGAAGAAGAAGAAGAAGAAGAAGAAATGATGATGATGATGATGATGATGAAGAAGAAGAAATGATGATGTGAAGAAATATGATGAAGAAGAAATGATGATGATTGAAGAAATGATGATGAAGAGAAGATGATGATGATAAAGAAGAAGAAGAAGAAGAAGAAGAAGAAGAAGAAGAGAGAAGAAATGATGATGAAGAAGAAGAAGAGGGGGAGAAAGGAGGTGGAAAAAGAAGAGGAAGAAAGAAGAAGAAATTGTCTGTCTGTCTCACTGTCTGTCTCTCTCTCTCACACACACAAAGACATACACCTACTCCCTTCTCTATATATCACACACACACACACACACACACATACTCTCTGACTCTTTCTATCCCCTCTCTCTCTCTCTCTCTCTCTCTCTCTCTTGCACACACAAGCTGTCTCTGACTATGTTTTTGTCTCTCCCTCTCTTTCTGTCTGTCTGTCTGTCTCTCTCTCTCTCTTGCACACACAAGCTCTCTCTGACTATGTTTTTGTATCTCCCACACTGTCTGTCTGTCTGTCTGTCTGTCTGTCTCTCTTTCTCTCTCTCTCTCTTGCATGCACAAGCACTCTCTGATTAGTTTTTGTCTGTCCCTCTCTTTCTGTCTGTCCCTCTCTCTCTCTCTTACACACACAAGCTCTCTCTCTCTCTCTTCTCTCTCTCTCTCTCTCTCTCTCTCTCCCTTATCCGATCTCTGTTCATTTTCTTCCAGCTTTCTGCTCATTCTCGATTTACTGATGACCAGCGTGACATCATCAGTGGACAGCATAAAACTACTTTGATCTGGCCATTGTCCGAAACAGCAAAGCCAGTGAAGTGGTCAACTGATTAGTCTAAATGACCTGGCCGCCCAATGACCTTTCTGACGGACAATCCACTTGCAAGTTGTTGCCATCTAAGGCATGAAACGGATGACTGAATAAATGATTAAAGTTATGGCTTTTTAACTAACACATTTTCTTCTTTCTTTCTTTCTTTCTTTCTTTCTTCCCCTGCCTCTCTCTGTCTTTCTCTCCTCTGTCTCTGTCTTTGTCTCTGTCTCTGGCTTTCTCTCTCTGTCCTCAGTCTCTCTGTCTCTCAGTCTCTCTGTCTCTCTCTATCTGTCTGTCTCTCTCTCTCCCTGTCTCTCTCTGAATATATGTTACGTCCTTTAACTTTAACAGATTTGCTTCTTTCTTTCTTTCTTTCTTTCTTTCTTTCTTTCCTCTCTCTGTCTCTGTCTGTCTTTCTGTCTGTCTGTCTGTCTGTCTGTCTCTCAGTCTCTTTCTCTCAGTCTCTCTGTCTCTGTCTCTGTCTAAATATATATGTGATGTCTTTTAACTTTAACAGATTTGTTTCGTTCTTTCTTTCTGTCGCTGTCTCTGTCTGTCTGTCCCTCTGTCTGTCTGTCTGTCTGTCTCTCTCTTTCTCTGTCTCTCTCTGGTGTCTGGTGTCTTTTAACTTTAACAGATTTGCTTCGTTCTTTCTTTCTTTCTTTCTGTCTCTGTCTCTGTCTCTGTCTCTCTCTCTCTCTCTCTGAATATATATGTTATGTCTTTTCCTTCTCTCTCTCTCTCTCTCTCTCTCTCTCCTCTCTCATCTCTCTCTCATTCTGTCTGTCTGTCTCTGAATATACGTTATGTCTTTTAACTTTAACAATTTGCCTTTTTTTCTTTCTTTCTTTCTTTCTTTCTTCCCCTCACTCTCACACTCTTTTGACTGTCTCTGTCTATCTTTCTATCTCTCCCTCTCTCCCTCTCTCTAAATATATATGTTATGGCTTTTAACTTTAACTGATTTCTTTCTTTCTTTCTCCCCCCCCTCTCTCTCTTCTCTCTCTCTCTGACTGTCTCTCTGTCTCTGTCTATCTGTCTCTCTCCCACTCTCTCTAAATGCATAAGTTATGGCTTTAATTTTAACAGATTTGCCTTTTTCTTTCTTTCTTTCTTTCTTCTTCTTTCTTTCTTTCTTTCTTTCTCCTTACCCCCTCTCTCTCTCTCTCTCTCTCACTGTCTGTTTGTCTCTGTCTATCTGTCTCTCTCTCCCTCTCTCTAAATGTATATGTTATGGCTTTTAACTTTAACAGACTTCTTTCTTTCTTTCTTTCTCAGATTGTTCTTTATCTCTTTTTCTCTTTTCTTCCCCCCTCTCTCTCTCTCTCACTCTATATATAATATATATATATGTTTAGAAAAACAAAACACATGATGTTTTCTAAATATTTATTTCACACTGTCGGATTCACTTCCATTCATTTTTTCATATATATATATAATATATATAATAATATATATATATATAACTTTCAAAGAAAGAAAAACTAAACAAGCCGTCATCCCATTATATCTCTTATTTCACCCAGTAACTCAAGAAAGGGTTTTTTTTTTACTGTTTAGATTAATGATGCAAAAGTTATACTAAATTATTCATTAGTTTTAGGATTGAGTTATATTTTGAAACAATTTCCATTTTAATTAGTTTCTAATTAGTCGTAATATACAATTAAGTCAAAAACTGACCCGTCTCTTACTTGATATTCTGCCAGTCACTTTCACCCACTCTATGTTTCTTGATTACATATATATGTTAGAAGAGAGAGAGAGAGACAGAGACAGAGAGAGAGAGAGAGACGGACAGACAGACAGAGAAAGGAGAGAGAGAGAGAGAGAGAGAGAGGGAGGGGGTGGAGCGAGAGAGAGAGAGAGAGAGAGAGAGAGAGAGAGAGAGAGATTTGAGAGTTATGAAACAATGCATATGTTTCATAAACAGCCAGCCGGGCCAACATCTTGGCTCTTAATGAATTTAAATTTGGTCAAACATAAATATGTATGTATATGTTTTATATATATATATATATATATATATATATATATATATATATATATATATATATATCCATTATTATGCTAAATCTGAGCGAATCAATGTTTGTCAGCTAAAGGCTGTTTTACTGTTTAGTTTAATGACACAAAAGATATACTAAAATATTCCTTAGTTTGAGGATTGAGTTATGTTTGAGTTACGTTTGAAAAAAAGTCCCATTTTAATTGGTTCTAATTAATTTGCCATTATGTAAAAAACTCACCCGTCTCTTACTTCACATTCTGCCTGTAACCTTCCCTTTCTCTATGTATATCTTGATTACCTCCTCGTTATATATGTTAGTTTCCCAATGAGAGAGAGAGAGAGAGAGAGAGAGAGAGAGAGAGAGAGAGAGAGAGAGAGATTGGAGAGTTTGAAACGTATTTGTATGTTAACTTTCATAAGCAGCCAATCTTGGCTCGTGATAAATTTAAATTAGGTTAAACGTTCCGTTTCTTAGAAATCTTACAAAATGATTTAAATTTTTTTAATTCGCCGGCCGTATTTATTTATTTATTTAAAATCAATTCGCTTTGAAAACTCACTTTTCCCTAATCCTAATAATCTACCCAGAGGTCAATGGGTGATCCAACATTTGTCTAGTATATATATATATATATATATATATATATATATATAATATAAATAAACTGTATAAATGGAATCAAATCCGACAGTTTAAGGTATATATATATATATATATATATATATATATATATATATATATATATATATATCCTTTTCAATAGCGCTAGACCAAGGAAATTGTTTTAGCATCTGAGGTGGAGCGCCACACCTACAATCAGCTCCTTACTTTACCGCACAGATCCCCGTGCTACTCATACGCTGAGTTGGCGAGGACCAGTATCGAACTAGGAACCTTGTGGTTTACTTGCCGAACGCTCTACCGACTGAGCTAACCCGGCCCCTTGAAAAGGAGACTCCCTCGCTGACTGGCTGATACCGACTTTAGGCCGCCCCGTCGACTTTTACTTACTTTATGTATACTAGCAAATATATGCACCCTCCGGGTGCAAGTATTTAAGTTTTAATGAAATAAAATATCATGTTAACTTAGAAAGGGTAATGGAACTAAATAAGATGCCGATAAAAGGATTTGAAACAGAGGGGGAACAACTACAACTTGCTTTTTCTTCCCTCCCGTCTTTCATTGGTAAATTTTCATAATTTAACTATTTAGTTAAATTAGGAAGTAAAGAATAGAATTGCTGTTAATATTGTTAATGTATTTATTCGAGAGATTTTTGCTCATATTCATTAAGATAAAACCAAACAATTAGAAATCAATAATACTGAGCACATATTTATTAAAATCAAATTTTTAATATCAATATGCAAATTAGCCTTTCCCTTCACACTGCAAACCACTATATTTTGTATATATAAATACGATTGCATGTTAATAATATGTAGATATGGTCAACAGTATTAATAATGTAAACTATTTTATTAATATTGAGGTTTGAATAAAGATTCATGTGTGATAAATAACTATGTGATTGTGACTCGATTAGTAATAAGTTTCGGTTACAGACAGACACACACTCCATATAAAGATGTATTATATATATATATATATATATATATATATATATACCTTAACTATGTGTGTGTGTGTGTGTGTGTATGTATATAAGTTAGAGTCGAAAAGACACCAAGTCAATATACATATAATTTATTAATATTGATAATATAGTTTCCTATATTTATAAGTAAAGATTGCTCAATATCATTGATAGAGCATGTATATCTTGTTTAG
>JALAJA010000140.1:133463-135963 GCA_023376005.1 Doryteuthis pealeii | reverse complement strand
CATAGCAGGTCCTTGCTGGGCGTCCCACACTAGCATGCCCATGTGTTGGCTTCCACAGGAGAACATCGCTTATGAGTTCGTCCTTGCTTCTCCAGCAGTGTCCTGCATGTCTAGTCCGTCTCACTCGGATGCTCTGTCAGATGGGGGGCAGGTGACCATACAGCTGTTCCCTAGTGGGGTGCTGTTTCCACGACTTGTTCAATACTGCATGCAACATTCTTGTGCAGGTCCCATCTAGCTTACTCTCAAGGCGCCGCGTCAGGGTCCAGGTGGTGCAGCCATACAGCAGTACTGATATGACTACAGCCTGATATATATATATATATATATATATATATATATATATATTGGGAGAATATGTGCTTAATTGAAATCATACCTAATTTTTGAAAATTAATTAATTAATAATTAATGAATTAGGCGGGAATACCTATTCAAATGTAAGGCTAAACAAATCGAGAAAAAATCAATCTCTGTATGTACATTTCAGCCTATTAGGCCTCATCAGCAGAGCTATAGACAAAAAAATGTCAGCTAAAAAAAAGCCATATCAAAACACATTGTTTACTTCTCATACTGTCGTGTAGTAAAAGTCACCATAAAGTGGAATATAACCTACTTCTAAACAAAACGAAAAATCTGGGAAGGGCTTGCTGGTGTAATGGTTAGAGTCTCTGCCTGTCAGCTTGGCAGTCAGGGTTCGAGTCACACACAAAGCGGTCTTCCTGTCTATAGCTCTGCTGATGAGGCCTAATAGGCTGAAATGTACATACAGATATTGATTTTTCTCGATTTGTTTAGCCTTACATTTGAATAGGTATTCCCGCCTAATTCATTAATTATTAATTAATTGATTTTCAAAAGTTAGGTACGACTTCATTTAAGCACATATTCTCCCCAAAAAATTGTCGGCTAAAAAAAAGCCATATCAAAACACATCGTCTGTTTGTTTACTTCTCATCTCTCTCTCTCTCTCTCTCTCTCTCTCTCTATATATATATATATATATATATATATATATATATATATATATATATATATGAGACGGGCTAGGCATGCAGGACACTGCTGTTAAAGTGGGGACGAGCTCATAAGCGACGTTCTCCTGTGGAAGCCAACACATGGACATGCTAACGTAGGACGCCCACTAAGGACCTACATTGACCAACTATGCGAGGATTCTGGATGCTGCGCAGAGGACCTTCCAGGGTCAATGAGTGATAGGGAAGGTTGGCGAGAGATTGTTATGGATATCCGCGCTGCTTGCACGACATGATATATATATATATATATATATATATATATATATATATATTATAATAATGATACACAGTAATAACCTACTCGAGTTTAACCATAAAGATCTTCAGGGTTAAATCCACTGGATTAATCAAGATATTGATTAATTGCAGTCGATTGCACGTAATCTGCAATTAATCAATATCTTGATTAATCCAGTGGATTTAACCCTGAAGATCCTTATGGTGAAACTCGAGTAGGTTATTACTGTGTACCATTGTTATAATAAATTTGCTCTACTCACGTATTGGCCACTTTATATTTGTTATATCGCTGTCTTATCATTGTGAAACTTGCATCAACTAACCATAACAATTTCACCGGTATGTCACCTTTTCCACAAATACCATATATATATATACACTTCCCAAAGCTCCAGAATTGGAACTTCACCACTATATATAATATATATAAACAGTTAAAATCCCCTTCGCATTCTGGGGGTGACGATAGCCGAGCGGTTAAGTTATCCGACTGATAGAATAGAGAGATTTTATGAATAATATAAATGCATTGCTAACGATTTTACTATAAAAATGCATTGCTAATGATTTTACTATAAAAATGCATTGCTAACGATTTGCCTATAAAGATGCATTGCTAATGATTTTACTATAAAGATGCATTGCTATGATTTTACTATAGAAATACATTGAATATCGTAAAGAAAGGGATTGTCAGTGGTCAGGAATGAATGCTGTTAAATGTGTCAAAGATCCGTGATTCAAATTCGAATCCAGTTTCCGCACAGAACAGCTCCTGCGCATGCGCAAATGATAAAAACCGGAAATGGATACAATAATAGATATGGAAGAAGAGGCTTCGGTTTAATTTCCTTACGTATTGGTTACACAGATTTATTTTTATACTTTGAAAAAAAAAAGAGAGGACAATTAGCGCCTCGTGATCAGCGTTGCGTGACGTGTCACTTGATGATTGGTTTCTCTTCCCGCCTTAAACTATATACTAGCAGGACCTGTGTGTATACCACGGTATGGTGATTTAATCATTACAACATTCGATATGTTTACTTAAGAGCTATTACGATAAGTTCAATTTGTAAAAATATAATAATCTTGATTAATCTCTGGTTCCGGCCAGCACCAGTGAGCTTCGGCCGCTAGACCTGCCAGAGGTTAAATTAATAGCGTCAATCCCAGGGGGCTATCCGCCCCCAGACAATACCTGCCCCTTTGATTTA
>JALAJA010000140.1:118463-123463 GCA_023376005.1 Doryteuthis pealeii | reverse complement strand
TAATATATATATATATATATATATATATATATATATATTATAAAGGCCAGTTAACGACAAAGAAAATCATATACACATTGAATATCACTAGAGTTTGTGGTAGATAGATAGATAAATAGATACGAACAGACATTATGGACTCTCTCGTCGATTTTCGACGCATGAGGGTTCACACACACAATGAACAACCCAAACTGATTTGTTTATAGTGGTGAAGGCTTGTCTTGGACCATCCACACTTTTTGGCACAGTCGATAGGAAAGAATTGGTGCATCAAGAGTTGCCACAAAGCCAATCAACGACCGACCTCAGGAATTTTGAATTCAGAGTTATCCCTCTCCTAGACTGGTTACCTACCCAAGGCTGAAGGGCCCAGTCTGCCCTACTATTTAACCCATAGCTGGAGTTAACGACAAAGTAAATTTATATACACATTGAATATCAATAGAGTTTGCTTACTGAGCAAAAATAATGAAGATTTGATTTATATTCGTGAAGGTAATTAAAAAATAAAATATAAATAGTAACAGCCGGGATTTTTTTAGCATCTGATATTTTAAATAAGAGACATTAATTTTTCTTTTCAGAATGTCTGTGCCCCTTTTTTCTGACGCCCCAACAGGGATTTTAATGGGGCATCCTGCGAGGATTCAACTTACGATTCAGTAATAATGTATTTTCGAGACTAATCCCCCCCCCCTCGGACCATATGACTTTTAGGCACCCCTTTTGCTTTGCTGATTCAAAAGTACATTTTTTTCATTTACACCGTCAACATCCGGTTGTTTGTTAGGGGTTAGGTTAGGGGTTAGGGTTAGGGATTAGGGTTAGTTTTTAATTTAAAAAACTCTCTAAAAATCGTCTGTTAACAAACAACCGGATGTTGACGGTGAAAAAATGTACTTATGAATCAGCAAAGTAAAAGGGGTGCCTAAAGATCATATGGTTCCCCCCTTCTACCCTGGCGATGCCGGGTGGCTGCTTCTAGTATATAGATAGATTGACAGATAGATAGATAGATAGATAGATAGGCAGTACAGTTATACTGACTTACATAAACACACTTAGTGGCGACTATGGTGCAACAGTTATCGTCGTACGAAATGGAATCAGTGACCCGGGTTCAAATCCTGTGTTTTCCTATACGCTAATTCTATTGCGAAAGGGTATCCTCGCTGGGTGCCCCATACTCGCGACCTTATCTCACATACTACCCGTGGCGAACGGGTGGGATAAAAGAGCTTCCCATCATGGTGCAATGGTTAGCAAATTAGTCTCGCAGATCCATTAATAATGAATAGCCAATTCTATACTCGCTGGATACCCCAACACTTGCGAACTTGTCTAACATATTACCGACTAGAAGTGGCTACCCGGCGTCGCCCGGGTAGACGGGGTATTCTTTAAAAGTTAGTGTTACATAATCTATGTGGTTGCATAAGATTATTGTCAATCCCCTGTAATTCTGAGGGTATGACCCCTTTCATACCATGGCCGGGTCCTTCTATGGAAAATTACAGAAGCCCGCCAAATATGTGAAGTCACGTGGGACCTTTTTCAGAGTCCCCAGTTTGCAGTTGGACGTCAGGCAGAGCAGTCGGCCATTTTGAGCTCTGCCTAAGGCTGGGACTCGCGCGCGCTATGTTAGATATTTAGTTACGTGAAATGTATAGTTAAGGAAATAAAAGTTTATATAAGTAAAATGTTCTTGTGGTTGATGAATGTCTTGGTAACAAGACAAAGAAATGAATCCAGGACGACCAGCCAGCAGGAACATAGCAAGAAGACCAGACCTTAGAAGATATACCAGACCAAGATGCTAGAAGATAGAACCAAAGTCGGCCAGAAGAAATACGACCAGAGTAAGAAGTAAGAAAGGTATATAACGTTATATAGATTTGGTATCGTGAAAAGACCAGTATATAACATTAGTCTCGCAGATCAATCATCACTTATCACGAGAGAGATCCTCGCCGGTTGCCCCATAAAAATCCACACGGAAATATATAACAATATAGTAAGGACATTTCCATTCAATGGTTTACAATTTAAAAAGAAATGATATAAATGATGCAATTAATTCAATCAATCAATATTATATTTCAAAGCGAAAAAAAAAAAACATACAAAAAAAAAGATAAACAAAATAACATGCAAATGGCTTTCCCTTCTGTTACTTTTCAAATTTGAATTTTTAAATATCTTCCCAAATATAAACCAAATCTTCATTATTTTTTCAAAAACCAAGTCCTGGTGATATTTAATGTGTATATATATATTTACTTTGTTGTTAATTGTTTTATTTTCGAAGTTTCCTCCGGACATACATATACACACAACTGCCCTTTATATATGTACTAGAAGTGGCTACCCGGCGTTGCCTGAGTAGAGGGGGAGATAATAAAAATAGTCTCACAGATCCATTGCTTGTTTTGGTCTTACATAATTAATTCATGTTTTAATCACAAACGCCATCAATGACTTTCCCTTCTCTTTCTATTCAAATCCTAATTTGGTAATTTTCACTTTTAGTTGGCTAAATTCATAGCAAATAAAACAATTAGAGTAACCTCCATTGATTT
This sequence comes from Doryteuthis pealeii, assembly GCA_023376005.1. NCBI lineage: Eukaryota > Metazoa > Mollusca > Cephalopoda > Myopsida > Loliginidae > Doryteuthis > Doryteuthis pealeii. The sequence goes on along the minus strand of JALAJA010000140.1, from coordinate 120,881 downwards.
TCACTTTGAAACAAGCCGGTAGCCATTTTGAAAGTGTCCGTGCGAAATATATAGATCTTTGAAATTTTTTCGAAAACAATACAACTGCATGCTTTAACACAAAAATATCATGAAATGTGTTCTTGATAACAATTAAGTTCATTTCAGATAATGCGCATGCACAATTTTATGCTAGGAATTTAGCCAACTGACTTTCACTTTGAAACAAGTCGGTAGCCATTTTGAAAATCTCCGTGCAAAATGCGAAATAAACAAATCTTAGAAACTTTTTCGAAAACAATACAACTGCATACTTTAACACAAAAATATCATAAAATGTGTTCTTAATAACAATTAAGTTCATTTCAGATAATGCGCACGCACAATTTTATGCTCGGAATTTAGCCAACCAAAGGTGAAAATTACCCCTAATTTTTAAATATCTTCCCAGATATAAATAAGATATTCATTATTTTTGTCTCGAAACCAAGCTCTGGTGATAGTGAATGTATATATATATTAACTTTTTCATTAATTGCTTTATTTTCGAAGTTTCCTCCGGACATACACATACACACAACTGCCCTTTATATATGTAAGATAGATAGATGACGAACGGATTTGGTAAAAGGGTGTCCCATCGTGGTGCAATAAATTCGGCCTGGAAATAACTGAAACGAAGGGATGGCTCCACATGCCCTAGAGCCCTAGAAGTACAGCTTTACCACCGGATGCAATTTAATGTTGAAAAATATTTTTTCAAACTAAGTTTAATTGAAATTATACATTGCAATACTAACACAAACAACTGTCTCAATAATAGATTCAATGATTAATTTCAATGGTTAATTAAATGTATAGTAATTGTTTTTGTTGTTTATTTTTTTTTAAGCATTACATAATTAAAATTAAGTTAAGTCCCGCCAAAGGTCAAAGGTCTGTCAACCACCAATTTCCCCTCTTTCAATAGCGCTAGCGAAAAGAGGTAGTTTGCATCTGAGGTGGAGCCGACAATACCATCTTAGATTTACTTACCGCACAGATTTTGCTACCTACTTAAAATTGTACGACATAGGAACCTTGTTTTTTAACCCGAACGCTCTATTGAATCCTAAATGTAACCCAATTTGCAAATGTTAATTCATAGACTTTAGTTAAACTGTCATTGGGGACCACCAAAAAACTCCGTTTTAATTTTCCGACCTAAATCAGAAGTCAGCCAATGGCATTACTTTTTGACTCAACCTCGCAGAATTTATTTTTTTTGGGCGGCAAACGTCGAATTACTTAGCGGATAAATAAACGCGGGTATCCCCTAGCAGTATGGCATATGGTGACGTCACCGCAGACTGTACCCATTGACCAAGGTGGGCGGGGTCAGAAAGCCAGTGTGTCGAGAAGAGTGTGGGGGGGTAGGCTTAGAGAGGGGTGTTGACTAAAAATACTGCTTTTTTTATTTTTTTTTTTCTTTTCTTTTTTTTCTGCGTGGAATCGGTGTCAGCAAAAGGGGAAAAGTCAGATAAATAAATGAAAAAAAATATGAACACTGGTAAATATATATATATATATATATATATATATATAATATATACCAAATAAATAAATGAAAAAAAAAAAAGGGTCCGGGGCTAATGACGCTTAGATAGATAGATTGAAAGATATGAACACTGGTATATATATATATATATATATATATATATATAATTATATATATCTGTGTGTGTGTACATGTGTGTGTGTGTACATGTGTGTGATGTCTGTCTATTGTCTGAGTCTGTTTATCTATTAAATCTTACTCCAACTTTCTTACCTCTCTCTCTCACTATATATTTATATATATATATATATATATATATATATATATATATATATATATATATATAAACGGTGCACATTCGCTCCTGATGATCCCAATATATATATATATATTGGTATTAAGGCCTTTTATTCACAATATATAAATAAAATATATATAATATATATATATAAATATATATATAAAGTAAAAGTAAAGTCGTCGGGGCGGCCTAAAGTCGGTATCAAGCCAGTCAGCGAGGGAGTCTATCTCCTTTCAATAGCCTAGACAAAGGAGATTGTTTATAGATCTGAGGTGGAGCCGACACACCTTCCATCAGCATATATATTATATATATATAATATATATATTATATTTATTTATATCATATATTATTTATTTATTTATTTATATATTGTGAATAAAAGGCCTTAAAATACCATGGTATCGTTGGTTAAGGACCATTTCCACTCGTGGGTATCGGGCCCACGAGCTTCTTCAGACCACGTATATCTCTTATTTAGACAGACATATAGGACAAATTCATTTTATTCATACATTCCCGCCCCTGGAGGCCGGGGGAAATATATATATGATGAATTCGCCATGTCCTGTCTAAATAAAAGATATACGTGGTTCTGAGA
>JALAJA010000140.1:109809-114809 GCA_023376005.1 Doryteuthis pealeii | reverse complement strand
TAAGAAGAAGAAGAAGAAGAAGAAGAAGAAGAAGAAAGAAGAAGAAGAAGAAGAAGAAGAAATTAAAACAATGAAGAAGAAGAAGAAGAATTAATAATGGTTGACTCCGCTAAGAAATAGAGCAGATCTAATAAGTAAATGACTTGGACACCAATTAGACTAGACTGACCCCGAACTGGACGGGGCACACGACTTGATTAAACCCTTGGCAACTAAGTCTCCGATCGAAGCAAATAATTTTTATACTTGTGCCAACGCTACAAAACAGGAACTACAATTCTATTCAAAAGTTTTGAGATATTTTCATTATTACGGTTTCGGTAGCTTCATTAAATCTTTTGATAGTTTTTATTACAATTTTCATGTATATGTGTTATTCGAAGTTTTGAGACGAGATATTTTCACTATTTCGGATTCATCAGCTTCTCTTGATATCTGGGTGATATTTAATACAACTTTCCGACTTCAGTTATCTTGGGCCATCCCAGTGTTATTCCGAAGTTTTGAGATGAGATATTTCCATTATTCTGGATTCGACAACTTTTGGTGATTTTAATACAACTTTCAACGATTATGCATTGATCACACAAGACTAATACACTCCTATATACTTAAACAAGAACAACAACCACAGTGTGAAACATGTCAAACACCTTTGACTGTTAAACACTTATTCATGTAATGCAGGGTTTTTTTGTTCACATCAGAAACCGTTATTTTAATACAAACAATATGAAAGATTTATTTGAAAATGTCAACATAGAAGACATTCTGCCCTTTTTTGAGGGAAATAAAATTATACCATAGAACATAGACATGAATTTAATCAATACCATACATGATCCCCAATGGTGCTAACACATTGTTAAAACCAATTACTAAAAAAGTATAAATATAAATACACAACATATATTACTCCCTAACTGTTTGTTGTGATGTTAGTTCAACTGTAAAAAAAGAAGTCAAGTCGAGGTAGGGTAAAAAGAGACAAGTGTATTTACAATAAGGTACAAGAACGGCTAGCTTGCCGCTAAACAGTAACAGTACGGTAACAGTACGGTAACAGTACAACCTTTTCACTCGGTGTCTCACTATTTATAGTGAGAACCGGTGTATATTCTCCACTGTAGGAACGGCCGGTACAACACTGTTAGGCATGACATAACCCCAAACGGGTTGATATGCCGTTAAAATCAATCAACCAACCCAACCAATAACTTTCTGGCTTAAGTGTTCTTTTGCCATTTATTTGCAAATTTATTATATGCACGGACTCTAAATCAGTCCTATTAGCACTACATATCAACGACACATCATCTCCTCTGATCCCGAAGCTCCTAAACAAACTAAACACCCTCTCTGAAAATAATAACATTATATTCATCTGGATACCAAGTCACCTTGGTATCCAAGCCGCAAGAAAGCACTTCAAACACATATGAGCAAATCTAAAATCCCATATACAGATCTGAAACCAATCATAAACAAATTTATATTAGACAAATGGCAGAAATCATGGGACAATCTGACTCAAAATAAACTTCACGAAATACAAGAAGTTATTGGAGAGTGGTCGACAGGCCACAGAAGTATTAGAAGAGAAGTAATACTCGCCAGATTGCGTATTGGTTACACCCACATTACCCATTCGTACCTGTTAAAAGGGGAGGATGCCCCAGTGTGCCCAACATGCAAAGTACAACTTACAACCAAACATATCCTTCTAAATTGTAACAGACTTAAACATATCCGCGCAAATTACTATCAAGCAAGAAACCTGAAAGACATCTTTAAGAATACAAACCCTGAAAACATTTTAAATTTTATATATAAAAAAGCAACCTTTTCAACAAAATATAACAGAACATAACCAATTATCTCTATAGAACCACTACTTTAAAGACTGAAATCCAAAATAACCTTTTTGGCATTAAATGACCCACAGAGGTTGATATGCCGTTAAACAAAACTCAAACTCAAACTCTTTTGCCATCTTAATGTTATCCGAAGTTTTGAGATCAGAAATGTTCACTATTCCGGATTCGGTAGATTCACATTACCTTTTGGTTGATTTTTATTACACTTTTCTGGTTTCTATGTTCTTTGGCCATCCAAGAGTTTTCTAGATTTTGCAGATGATATATTCTCATTATTTCGGATTCGGCAACTTCACTTGATCATTTGGTGTTTTTAATAAAACTTTCCCGCTTACGTGTTATCTAGCCATCTGACAGTTTTCCGAAGTTTTGAGATAAAACATTTTCACTATTCCGGATTCGGAAAGCTAAATTGATTTTTTAATTAATTTTAATAAAGCATTCAAATACAGGTGTAATATACATGCGCGATATGATTTATATATATATATATATATATATATATATATATATATATATATATATATATATTAAGAAATTTGAAAAAACAAGTGTTCCAAAAATGAGATGAATTTATTTATCGATGTTTAAACGTTTCGATTTCTTTAAACCTTTATCAGGATGTATTAAGGGGTGAAGAAATTGATGGATGAAATTATAGATGATAGGAGATAAAAAATCTTTATAAATTTTTGTTGTTATGTAACTGTATTTGTTCAGCGTTATATTTTTGAAAGACGAGTTGCGTTTTAAATAACGACAAAATACCAGGCTTTATTTAATTATTTAGTTATCATTCCCACTTTGTTCCCTTTGTTCTCATAAAATCAGTCTATTAATACTTTTTCTTGTCTTTTGTTGAATGCATTTCTTCGAGTTACGTCACGCGTCATGACATCTTCGTTTGTGCGGATCGTGACTCGTCTTTCAAAAATATAACGCTGAACAAATACAGTTACACAACAAAAATTTTTTATAAAGATTGATATAAAGTGCTCAATACGTTAGTAGAGCAAATAACTTCTGGGCTGGTCATTGTTTTTACAATTTATAACACAATGGTACTTTGCGTTTGCTTGATCAAGCTTTTATTATTTATCTAGCCCATGATTCCTCTGCGGGGATTGAGATTACCCGGTAGGGAGGGACAAACACATATTTCTCCTTCCAAGCTAGAGTCGAAACTAAACTAAATTAAACTAAACTAAAGTATTCACACGTCTCTGTACAGGGGTCAGTTGGGGTCATAAAAATGTCAATCCAACGGTGATGGAAAATTACCTACCTGCGGTTTTAAAATCTATTGGACTTTATTTAAAACTAACTTACAGGTACGTTCACAATTTATGACTTCTCATGAATTGTAATATCAATACATCAGATTTCCATAATATATATATATATATATATATATATATATATATTATATATATATATATATATATATATTGAGTGAGATAGACTATATTAGATTAGAGAGGTATATCTTACTTGTAACTTGTACTTGTTGCTTACTGCTTCTTCTTCTATTATGTCTGGCCGCCATCTTGTCTGGGCATGGGCTGACTTCTATCTAAGCTTCTGCTGGGGGTTGACTTTCCTTCTTAATTCTTCTTCTGGGCTGGGCTTAACATTATCTTAATAATTTACACAAGACTTGGTTTTGCTTGATCAATCTTTATTTCTTCTTAGCCCATGATTGTTCCGCCGCGGAGAGAGGCGGAAACCGGGAGAAACGACTATCACGTCAGCTCTCCTTCAAAGCTGAGTCGGACCTGCTTAACTAAGTATTATCACGTCTCTATACCGGAGGTCAGTTGGGGTCATCTAAAATGTCAACCACAAGCCCCAACGGCAATGGAAAATTACCTACCTCCGGTTTTAAATCTACCGAACTTTATTTAAAGCCAACTTACAGGTACGTTCGCAATTCATGACTTCTCATGAATTGTAACAGAAAAAAATCACCAAAAATATGAATATAAATGTAGATGTTTTTCTATCTCCGAGGTAACCCGTATTAACTACCCAATACAGGTTGACATGCCGTTAACATCAATCAGTCTTAAATCCTTGTGTTAGATAGTTTTGAGTCTTAACTGTTATATTTAACTGAAAAAGAAGAAAAAACGGAGAATGTTAACGACAAACCGAAAGAGAAGAATGTTCTTGAAAAAGGAATGAACCCAGTTAATAATAGTGTGGGGGTTATTTTCGTATTTGCCTGGGGAGTTGTCTGCCTGTCTAATGTCGCTGGTTCCCGCTAGGGACCTCGTGTATTTAAGCGGCTGTTTTGAATTTCTCTTCCTCTTTGCCTGCTGCTCGACCTACGAGACACAATGTGGTAGTCTTATGCCTACCACTTTCTTGGTGGGGCTTTGGCCCCCTTTACATTACTGTAAGTGATTTCCCAGCATGGACTACTTCAGTCTCATGTCTGTTGCTTTTATGTTCATATTACTATTGTATACGTATGTATGCTTCATGGACACTTCTATGTAATTTATGTATCCTTTGTGTATTCTTGTGCTGTATTATATAAAATGTTTTGTCTCACAAACGAGTCGGAGTTTGTTATGTTTCAACTAGTTATGACTTTGTTATAACTTTGAACCTTACAATTAAGTCAAAAACTCACCCACCTCTTACCTCACATTCTGCCTATCACTTTCCACCTCACTAGACTGCCCTGTCGGTGGGGCGTTAGAATGTACCGACTGCACCTCTGCAGAGGGGTAAGACTCCCCCAATGGGGCCACCTTTTGGCCGTGGGTGGCGACCCATGAGGCTTAAGGATAGAGCCCATGTGGATGAGCAGTTCATGACATGCAATACTCCACTTTGGCCCTATCTTGAGCTAGACGGGCGGTCGGAGAGGCCCCCTCCGATCAATCGGCTGGTCACGTCAAACCCTAGCACCTATATGATTTTTCCAACCCTATTGCCCTTATGGCAAGTCCCAACCCCTTTTTATCATATGGGTGCTAGAAGGCGGTGGCTGCGGGTCTACATGTCCTGGGAATGACGTTAAACTCTTTCTGATGGTGAGGTTCCAGTTCTGGACGTTTGGGGAATGTGGAGCACCCCTTCATCACCATTGCTCCCTGGTCCACTCTGACCCGG
>JALAJA010000140.1:92309-97309 GCA_023376005.1 Doryteuthis pealeii | reverse complement strand
CGGTCTTGTGTAGGTAAAAACATTTCCTGGCATTATTTACTGGGGATGTTGTTGCTGAAATTGGAGTAAGGTGAAGGAATTTTTTTCTCCCCTTCTTCATGCCCCAGCCTTTATATTATCCTATTTCCCTTTTACCCAATTTATACACTTGGACTTTTAAACGATCTACCGGTTGTAGAACTTTTCAAAATGCACCGGTCGAGAGGGTCCTTAAGTTTCTCTATTTTCTTTCGCCTCCTTTTAAAATAATTCGTTTGATTATGCAAGTCTTTGTACAAGAAGTGTTTTGTCGTCTGCGTTCCTTCCCAGGCGCATGGGTTAGCAATGAATCGGGTGGAAAGACTACAAATAACAACCCTGATGGATGTGGTTGAAAGCGCTTGGGAACAAAATATTGGGCAACTTCCCTACCATTTGGACCCCGATATAAGAAAAATTACATGTAAGCAATTGAACATCATCAAGAAGAAATATTCCGTGATATTCAACCAAACCTGTATATGTATAGAATTGAAGAGGCAAAAGGGCCGAAATAAATTTATATCCGATGAACTAAGGTATTCCTATATATATATATATATATATATATATATATATATATATATATATGTTATATATATTATATATATATATATATATATATATATATATTATATATTTGACGTCATATTTCAAACCGTCCATTTTTTCAACGTTCTTTTTTCTCAGACTTCAAATTTTAAACAAACTGATAAACAAGGACTATTACTCGCCTTTCTCGTTATTCTGTGATAAAAAATTTTTATCACCTTCCATATACCAACAAATGCCCTGAAGATAATCTAATTAATAGATCGAAACACTGCAGCGTCGGCCAATAATGAAATAAATTTATTAAAGAAGTTAAAAATATTAAAAAATTGAAATGGAAACTTAGTTCTGATAACTTTAAATATATATTAAAATAAAACAAACTATATATAGATAGATAATACCAGGTATGTATTTATTAAAACTTGTTTAAAAAACCCAATGAGGACTGTCTAACATTGCATGCTCAAATTTTGAGTGTATTTATTCTACGTTATGACGTTTTAGGTAGTGTGATGTAATCAGGTACGTCGTTTTTTTTTTACAGACAAAAACCGGTAGCGAATCTCCATTATATATATATATATATATATATATATATATATATATATATATATATATATATATATATATATATGCTTGTTCCTTAATCTTCCAAACGTTATCATCTTGCTGCAATGTATCAACCTGGAGTGTTGTGATAAAAAGCAACAGTAATAAGATGGAGTAAATTTAATCTATATATTAATGCGCTTGTTCCTTAATCTTCCAACCGTTGTCATCTTGTAAAGCCCACTGGTTAAAAATAAAACCGTCCAAATGCAAAAATGTAAATGCTGATTATCTGGATTTACTTATCCACCGAATTCTTATTTCTTATGAGTATCGTCACCTCGGCTAAATAATGGACCATTTCCTTTTTTATCATAAAGAAAGGGAAGAAAAGCACATGCTACAGAGAAAATATTATAATAGATAAATAGATAAATAAATAGATAAAGAAAGAAAAAAAAGAAAGAAGAGAAAGAGAAAGAGAGCGAGTGGGGGGGGGGCGATAACGCTAATCAGCTTCATTCGAACATAATGAAAAGATGAAAAGAAAGAAAGAAAGAAAAAAGATTGACAAGAATATTATACTTTTTACACATTGAGCTATTTAGTAATAGCTCTTAAGTAAACACATGAACCTTTTTAATAATTAAATTAACATGTTGTGGTATATCTACAGGTCCTGCTAGTAGTAAAATAATATTACTAATAAGAGCCGAACATTGAGAAGGCAACTTCCTTCTCTTGCAACAAGTGTATCAACCTGGTGTGTTGTGATAAAAAGCAAATATCTATCTATCTATCTATCTATTTGTCTATCTATCTATCTCATAATATCTATCTATCTATCTATCTATCTATCTATTTTGTTTATCTATCTATCTATCTCACTTATAAGATCTATCTATCTATCTATCTATTTGTCTATCTATCTATCTATCTCACTTATAATATCTATCTATCTATCTATCTATCAATCTATTTGTCTATCTAGCTATCTATCTCACTTATAATATCTATCTATCTATCTATCTATTTGTCTATCTAGCTATCTATCTCACTTATAATATCTATCTATCTATCTATCTCACTATCATCTCTATCTATCTATCTATCTATCTATCTATCTCACTTATAATATCTATCTATCTATTTATTTGTCTATCTATCTATCTATCTATCTATCTATCTATCACTTATAATATCTATCTATCTATCTATCTATTTGTCTATCTATCTATCTATCTATCTCACTTATAATACCTATCTATTTGTCTATCTATCTATTTGTCTATCTATCTATCTATCTGTCTCACTTATAATATCTATCTATCTATCTATTTGTCTATCTATCTATCCCACTTATAATATCTATCTATCTATCTATTTGTCTATCTATCTATCTCATATCTATCTATCTATCTATCTGTCTCACTTATAATATCTATCTATCTATCTATTTGTCTATCTATCTATCCCACTTATAATATCTATCTATCTATCTATTTGTCTATCTATCTATCTCATATCTATCTATCTATCTATCTATCTCACTTATAATATATATATATATCACTTATAATATCTATCTATTTGTCTATCTATCTATCTATCTCACTTATAATATATATCTATCTATCTATCTATTTGTCTATCTATCTATCTATCTATCTCTATCTCATATCTATCTATCTATCTATCTCACTATCTATCTATCTATCTATCTATCTATCTATATCTATTTGTCTATCTATCTATCTAATCTCACTTATAATATCTATATATCTATCTATCTATTTGTCTATCTATCTATCTATCTATCTCACTTATATCTATCTATCTATCTATCTCACTTATGATATATATCTATTTGTCTATCTATCTATCTAACTATCTCACTTATAATATCTATCTATCTATCTATTTGTCTATCTATCTATCTATCTCATATCTATCTATCTATCTATCTATCTCACTTATAATATACTATATATCTCATTATAATATCTATCTATTTGTCTATCTATCTATCTAACTATCTCACTTATAATTATCTATCTATCTATCAATCTATCTATCTATTTGTCTATCTATCTATCTAACTATCTCACTCTATATATCTATCTATCTATTCATCTATCTATCTATTTGTCTATCTATCTATCTAATCTATCTATCTATCTTATAATATCTATCTATCTATCAATCTATCTATCTATTTGTCTATCTATCTATCTACTATCTCACTTTAAATATCTATCTATCTATCAATCTATCTATCTATTTTGTCTATCTATCTCATAATAACAGGTCCCTGCTAGTAGTAAATAATATTACTAATAAGAGCCGAAACATTGAGAAGGCAACTTCCTTCTCTTGTAACAAGTGTATCAACCTGGTGTGTTGTGATAAAAAGCAACAGTAATAAGATGGAGTAAATCTAATCTATATATTAATACTCTTGTTCCTTAATCTTCTGACCGTTATCATCTTGCAACACCCTCTGGTTAAGAATACGGCCGTCGAAATCGTCCATGAAATCCAAAAATGATCATATGGTGTCGCTTATCCACCGAATTCTTATTTCTTATGAGCTAAATAATGGACTAAATAATGGACCATTCCGTTTTTATTATAAAGAAAGAATGGGAAGAAAAAGGACATGCGATATATTTACCTAAAAACTATTCGCTTATAAACCATATATACAAAAAACAAGATTTGACCCACTAAGGCTGATATACCATTAAGTAAAATAACCAATGAACCATATATATATGTATGTGTGTAAGGAGGTTCATCTCTCTACACTCCCTCCCCCTCCCCTCTCTCTTTCTCTTTCTCTCCCTCTCCCTCTCTTTCTCTCTCGTTCTCTCTATCTATCTGTCTATCTATCGATCTATCTATTAATCAATTTATCTCGGCCTATTCATTTTTGTCTACCTATCTATCAATTTATCACTCTATCTTTATAGCTTTGTATCAATCTCATTCTTATAATATCTATCTGTCTATCTATCTATCTATCTCAGTCTATTCATATCTATCTATCTATCTATCTATCTATTCACATCTGACTACCTATCTATCAATTTATCACGTATAATATCTATCTATCTATGTATTTGTCTGTCTATCTATCTCACTTATAATATCTATCTATCTATCTATCTCACTTATAATATCTATCTATCTATCGATATATCTATCTATCTATTTGTCTATCTACCTATCTATCAATTTATCACTTATAACATCTATCTATCTATTTCACTTATAATATCTATCTATCCATCTATTTGTCTATCTATCTATCTAATTAACTTAATAATATCTATCTATCCGTCTATCTATCTATTTATCTATCTATCTATCTCACTTATAATATCTATCTATCTATCTCAGTCTATTTATATCTATCTATCTATCTATCTATCTATTCACATCTGTCTACCTATCTATCAATTTATCACTAATAATATCTATCTATCTATCTATCTATCTATCTCACTTATAATATCTATCTATCTATTTGTCTATCTATCTAATTAACTTATAATATCTAACTATCTATCTATCCATTTATTTGTCTATCTATCTATCTATCTATCTATCTATCTCACTTATAATATCTATCTATCCATCAATCTATATTTATCTATTTATCTATCTCACTTATAATATCTATCTATCTATCTATCTATCTATCTATCTATTTGTCTATCTATTTCACTTATAATATCTATCTATCTATCTATTTGTCTATCTATCTATCTATCTATCTATCTATCTATCTCACTTATAATGTCTATCTATCCATCTATCTATATTTATCTATCTATCTATCACTTATAATATCTATCTATCTAACTATCTCACTT
>JALAJA010000140.1:77309-87309 GCA_023376005.1 Doryteuthis pealeii | reverse complement strand
AACCCCTCCACAAGAGAAGGATGTGACACAAAGTCAATTTATTAAGCGGGGTTTAACAGGTTTGAATTCCGTTTTCCTTCTCCTAGACTAGTTGCCTAACCAAAGGTACAATGGCCAGCCGCCTCCTATTTACCCATAGCTGGAGGGAGAATAGTTGGATGCACACATTTCCCCAGGATATTAGCGCTAAGTGAAATGTAAACAGCTTCGTCCAGGATTTGAACTCGGATTAACTAGTCCATTTCCCTACGACTCTAACCATTACACCACACGCCTCCTCAGAATACCACCGCCCTGTCAGCTGGGGCGATAGAATGCACCGACTGCACCTCTGCACAGGGGTAAGACTCCGCCAATGGGGCCACCTGTTGGCCGTGGGTGGCAACCCGTGATGCTTAAGGATAGAGCCCAGGTGGATGAGCAGTTCATGACATGCAATACTCCACTTTGGCCCTATCTTGGGCTAGACGGGCGGTCGGAGAGGCCCCCTCCGATCAATCGGCTGGTCACGTCAAGCCCTAGCACCTATATGATTTTCCCAACCCTATTGCCCTTATGGCAAGCCCAACCCCTTTTATCATATGGGTGCTAGAAGCGGTGGCTGCGGGTCTACATGTCCTGGAATGACGTTAAACTCTATCTGGTGGCGAGGTTCCAGTTTTGGAGGTTTGGAGAATGTGGAGCACCCCTTCATCACCATTGCTCCCTGGTCCACTCTGACCCGGAGTGGTAGTACCTGTTAGGTTCCCATCTATGGGTTAAATAGAAAAATGTATTTATAAAAAAATTGTATTATCCATTAAGAATTGATTTATTTCAAAACTTTATCGGCATTAAATGACCCACTGAGATTGATATGCCGTAAAACAAAACAAACCAAACAAACCAAATCAAAATACCATATATTAGACATGTTGATTTTAGTATCAGATGTAACACACGTTGATCCGAGTATCAAACATAACACACTTTGATCTGGATACCAGGTATAAGATCCGGGAACCAGCAATAAGATACGTTGATCCTAGTACCAAATATAGGATACGTTAACTGAATACCACATATACGTTACGTTGATCGAAGCACCATATATAAACACGTTGATCCGGATATTTAGCTATAAGACACGCTGATCCGGATACCAGCTATAAGATACGTGATCCGGGTAATAGATATAGGATACGTTAACTGGATACCAAATATACGTTACGTTGATCCTAGTACCATATATAAAACACGCTGATCCGGTACTACCTATAGGATACGTTGATCCGGGTAAGCACATTAAGATACGTTGATACGGGTACCAGATACAGGATATGTTAACTGACTACCACAGATAAGATACGTTGACCCTGGTACCATATATAAGAGACGCTGGTCCGGGTACCAGCTATAGGATACGTTGATCCAGATAACCACATTAATATACGTTGATCCAGGTACCAAATATAAGATACGTTAACTGGATACCACATATAACCACCCTGTCGGCTGAGGCGTTAGAATGTACAGACTACACCTATGCAGAGGGGTAAAACTCCCCCAGTGGGGCCACCTGTTGGCCGTGGGTGACGAACCGTGATGCTTAAGGATAGAACCCAGGTGGTTGAGCAGTACATGACTTGCAATACACCACTTTGGCCTTTTCTTGGGCTAGACGGGTAATCAGAAAGGCCCCCTCCGATCAATTGGCTGGTTACGTCAAGCCCTAGCACCTAAATGATTACCCCAACGCTATTGCATTTTGGCAACCCCACAACCCCTTTTTATCATATGGGTACTAGAAGGCAGTAGCTGAGGGTTTACATGTCCGGGGAATTACGTTAAACTCTATCTGATGGTGAGGTTCCAGTTTTGGAGGTTTGGGGAATGTGGATCCCCCCTTCATCACCATTGCTCCCTTGTCCACTCTGACCCAGATTGGTAGTACCTGTTAGGGTCCCATCTATGGGTTAAATAGAAAAATGTGTTGATAAAAAAATTGAGTATCCATTAAGAATGAATTTATTTCAAAACTTTATCGGCATTAAATAACCCACTGAGGTTGATATGCCGTAAAACAAACTAAACCAAACCACATATAAGTTACGTTGATCGTAGTACCATATATAAGACACGCTGATCCGGGTATAAGATACGTTGATCCGGGTAACCAGAATTAATATACGTTGATCCGGGTACCAAATATATTAGATACGTTAACTGGGTACCAGAGATAAGATACCCTGACTCGTGTACCGTATATAAGACACGCTGATCCGGGTACCAGCTATAAGATACATTGATCCAGGTACCCCATATAAGATACGTAGATACGAGTACCACATACAGGATACGTTAACTGGGTACTACATATAAGATACATTGACCCTGGTACCATAGATACGTTGACACGCTGATACGGGTACCATGTATAAGATACGTTGATCCGGGTACCGTATATAAGATACGTTAATCCGGGTACCATATATGAGATACGTGGATCCGGGTAACATATATAAGATACGTTGATCTGGGTACCGCATATAAGATACGTTGACCTGGTACCTCATATGATATACGTGGATTCATGTAACAGATTTAAGACACATTGAACCAGGTACCAGACACGTTGATCGAGGTACCAGATATAAGATACGTTAATCTGGGTTAACATATATAATATAAATATAATATAATAATAATGATTTCTTTCTTTCTATGCGTCATTTTCACACAATCTTTCTTTCTTTCTTTCTTTCTTTCTTTTTTTCTATGCGTCATTTACATACAATCTTTCTTTCTTTCTTTCTTTCTTTCTTTACATCATTTTCTTTCTTTCTTTCTTTCTTTCTTTCCTACTTTCTTTCTTTCTATGCCTCATTTACATACAATCTTTCTTTCTTTCTTTCTTTCTTTACATCATTTTCTTTCTTTCTTTCTTTCTTTCCTACTTTCTTTCTTTCTATGCGTCATTTACATACAATCTTTCTTTTCTTTCTTTCTTTCTTTTCTTTTTTTCTATGCGTCATTTTCATACAATCTTTCTTTCTTTCTTTCTTTCTTTCTCATGCGTCATTTTCATACAATCTTTCTTCTTTCTTTCTTTCTTTCTTTCTTCTATGCGTCATTTTCATACAATCTTTCTTCTCTTTCTTTCTTTTTTTTTTCTATTCGTCATTTTTCACACAATCTTTCTTTCTTTCTTTCTTTTATCTATGCGTCATTTTCATACAATCTTTCTTTCTTTCTTTTTTCTATGCGTCATTTTCATACAATCTTTCTTTCCATTCTTCTTTCTTTACATCATTTTCTTTCTTTCTTTCTTTCTTTCTTTTCTTTCCTACTTTCTTTCTTTCTATGCGTCATTTACATACAATCTTTCTTTCTTTCTTTCTTTCTTTCTTTCTTTCTATGCGTCATTTTCATATAATCTTTCTTTCTTTCTTTCTTTCTATGCGTCATTTTCTTTCTTTCTTTCTTTCTTTCCTACTTCTTTCTTTCTTTGCGTCATTTACATACAATCTTTCTTTCTTTCTTTCTTTCTTTCTTTCTTTCTTTCTATGCGTTTTTTTCATATAATATTTCTTTCTTTCTTCGTCTCTTTGGGTTATTTTTTTTATCTTCTTTCTTTCTTTCTTTGCGTTAATTCCATATTCTATTTCATACTCTAATTCTTTCTAACTTTCTTTATTTCTTTCTTTTAGTTATCTTCATTTTTCTTTTTTCTTTCTTTCTTTCTTTGCATCATTTTATTATAATAATAATATAATAAATATATAATATAAATATATATAGTTAATAGAAAACACATTTACCTGGATACCAGAATCATTCATTCAGGTACAAGATATATCTATTTACCCAGTCCCTCCGCAAAAGTAGGATGTGACACAGTGCCAATTTGTTAAGCTTAGATTTACAGGTTTAAATTCAGTGTTTTCCTTCTCCTAAACTGGTTGCCCAACCAGCGTTTAAAATAACAGTGCCTTACTATTTACTCATATATGGTGGGAGAATAGCAGGATGCATACCTTTCCCAATGATATTAGCGCTATGGGAAATGGAAACAGTCGCGTCTGAGATTTTAACTCGTCTCGCCGTGTCCATAACCATTATACCGTGCGCCTACGGGTACCAGATATAAGGTACGTTGATCCGGGTACCACATATGACACGTTGATTCGGATACGATATATAAGAGATCTTGGTCCCGGTTCCAGATATAAGACACGTTGACATGGTAACATATATAAGATACGATATAAGATGTATTGATCCGGGTACCAGATATGAGACACGTTGATCAGGGTACACTATATCAGATACATTGATCCGGGTGTCAGATACATGACACGTTGATGCAGATACCAGATATAAGATCTGTGATCCGGCTATCATATATATATATATATATATATATATATATATATATGTGTGTGTGTGTGTGTGTGTGTGTGTGTGTGTGTGTGGAGAAAAGTAGACAAACACGGGATGTTATGGAAACTAGATGTTTATTGTCGACGATGCAACGTTTCGGTCTCTTATTAGACCATCTTCAGGACTTAGATATAGTTCTTACTCCAATGATGGAAATTCTCAAAATGCTGAAAACGGAAGGTCGTTAGTAGGGGGAGGTGTGGTTGGGGGTGGTTGGTGGATTCTTCTTCTCTCTAGAACCACCCCCAACCACACCTCCCCCTACTGACGACCTTCCGTAATAACCATTGATAGTAGGAGGTTGTAGGAATGGTAGTGGTTCGAGCGAGCTTTGTAGTAGTGATTTTATGTGGGAGGGGGGCACAAGTTGTGAGAAGGGGAGGGTTATCATTCCTCTATAAACTTTGGGGGACTGTTGTACAAGTTACACCCCGACACCAGAAAGATGGCCCGAAAATTGGAACGGATCAATGAAAAACTTGTCCGACAGAATTGTCTGTACAGTTCAACAAAACTTGTATAAAAGAAAAAATACTGCCAAAATACACTTATTCTAATATATAATATATATATATATATATATATATATATATATATATATATATCCGGGTATCAAATATACATATATATATATATATATATATATATATATATATATATATATATATATTAAGAAATTTAAAAAGAAAAGTGTTCCAAAAATTAGGGGGAATTTATTTATCGACGCTTAAACGTTTCGGTTTCTTTAAACCTTCATCAGGATGTAATAAAGGGTGAAGAAATTGATGGATGTTTTATAGATGAATAAAAAATCTTTATAAATTTTTTGTTGTTGTGTAACTGTTTTTGATAATACAGTTACACAATATAGCATTTTTTTTAATATCCTGTCATCTATAAAACATCCATCAATTTCTTCACCCCTTATTACATCCTGATGAAGGTTTAAAGAAACCGAAACGTTTAAGCGTCGATAAATAAATTCACCCCATTTTTGGAACACTTGTTTTTTCAAATTCTTAATATTGTCGGATTTATTTCCATATTTACTCCCATATATTATATATATTATATATATATATATATATATATATATATATATTATATATATATATATATATGATAAGTATGTAAACACGATGTGTTTGGATATGGCTTTTTTGCCGACAATTTTTGGGAGAATATGTGGTTAATTGAAGTCGTACCTAATTTTGAAAATTAATTAATTAATAATTAATTAATTAGGCGGGAATGCCTATTTAAATGTAAGGCTAAACAAATCGAGAAAAATTGATTTTCAAAATTAGGTTTAATTAATTAATTTTCAAAATTAGGTACGACTTCAATTAAGCACATATTCTCCCAATATATATTATATATATATATATATATATAGGCAGGAACTAAATAATCATACAGTTTGATTGATAAAAAAAAAATTAATGCGACGAATTCAAATTTCATTAATCTTCTTCCAACAGTTATGTTTTTTTATGGGGTCTGATCCTCTTTGGGGATCTCCTTGTGTCTGAGTCATAATTCAGTATTAGATTTTTCTTTGTTTTTCTCCTTTTTTTTTCTTTTTTGTTTTTTTTTTTGAGGTATTGATCAATACATGACAACATTCAAAACTCCAATTTTGAGTTTCAAAATTCTTTTCAAATATAAACATCCTTGTTTAGTGTCAACTGTCAACCAGTCGACCTTAGCACTTATCGTTATTTACTAAGCTCAACTTAGAAGAAGTAGCACAAGGCCAGATTATGGGGCGCTTGCATGTATGCGTTAGGCTGAAGTGACGTCAGACATCATGTGTCAGATTTTTGGGGTCAGGTCACGTGACGGAATAGTCTGCGAGGCGACGAAGCCAAAAGTAATATTCCCCATGCCCTTATAAGGCAAAAAGATATATATCCCAGGCTATCTATATTATGTTCGATTTGGGAGTTGTTGTTTTTTTTTTTTTGTTGTTGTTTTTTTTATGGGAGTGTGGGGTGTCAGATTATACATTTGTCTGGGAAAAACAGGCAAGACCGCCAGTCCCACGGGAGACAGTCGATCGGTAGATCCACCAATGAACGTTATGCATAATTTATATAAGCGTATTTATATAGTATACAATATAAGTATAAAGCTATTCATAAAGCGACGTCGTATTTATTTATTTATTCATCTATTTATTTATTGGGTGTGGGGAAAGATCAAATGGACTAATATGAATTTGCTTTAAAATTAACTGGCTCAGCGGTGGATATTGAGTATAGTATTGAGTCACATATAGAATCCTCATTTTGAGAATGATTTTTAAGAATCTTAAACACGTGTCGCGTCGACGACGCTCAGTAACTGACATATATTAAATACTAGATATTGATGAATATATCACACTATATATATATATAATATATATATATATATATATATATTAATGATTTGAAGGCAATTACAATGCGTATAAAATATTTTCATTCATAACATAAAGAAAAAAGGAAGGGGGGGAAAAAAAAGAAGCGGAAAAAAAAATAAATAAGAAAAAAATTATAACCACACAAAAAAATAAATTAAGCACGTACATTTCTGATATACACCTCTGAAGATGAAGTTTCTACTTTGAAATCGATAAGGCAAAAATAACATCTTTTTGTTTTTATTTTTATACGCATTGTAATTGCCTTCAAACCATTAATATATTATAACATACTTAACAATGCTTCAAGCAAATTACCAATATATATTATATATATATATATATATATATATATATATATATATATATATATATATATATATTTGGGAGAATATGTGCTTAATTGAAGTCGTACCTAATTTTTGAAAATTTAATTAATTAATAATTAATGAATTAGGCGGAAAATACCTATTCAAATGTAAGGCTAAACGAATCGAGAAAAATCAATCTCTGTATGTACATTTCAGCCTAGTAGGCCTCATCAGCAGAGCTATAGACAGGAAGACTGCTTTGTGTGTGATTTGAACCCTGACTGTCAAGCTGACAGGCAGGGACTCCAACCAGTACACCAGCACACAAAGTGGTCTTCCTGTCTATAGCTCTGCTGATGAGGCCTAATAGGCTGAAATGTACATACAGAGATTGATTTTTCTCGATTTGTTTAGCCTTACATTTGAATAGGTATTCCCGCCTAATTCATTAATTATTAATTATGTCCAGTTTAGCCCAGCCCAAAGAAGAATTATCAAGGAAGAAAGTCAAGCCCCAGCTGTTAGAAGTCAACTAGACAAGATGGTGGCCAAACAAGATAGAAGAAGATGAGTACCAAGTAAGCTCTATTATCCGTTAATCTGATATCTCTCTGTCTTTCTGTCTCTTTCTCTCTATTATATACCCGAGTATGGCAGTAGGGTATATATATACGGCAATACAAAACCAAATTCATATATATATATATTATTATAATGGAGATTGTGTGTTTTTCTATCTGTAACCGAAACTATATTACTATACAAGTCACAATTCCCTTTATTATTTACATCATATTCTCCATGATTTTATTTTTTATTTAAACCTCAATTATTAATAAAATTGTTTTACATCATTAAGACTGTTAACAATATCTACATACTAATAACATGCAACTGTATTTATATATACAACAAGATAGAGGTTTACAGTGTGTGTGTGTGTGTGTGTGTCTCAGTATCATTAACAGGTTAATTTCGCAGGAATTTCTCGGTGCTGTATCGTGGCCGAAACAGTATAGTTTCTAACTATCCTGCTGAAGTCCCGGTTTCGATTTCTGTCGGAGGGAAATCGTTAGTATATATTGTTGATGAGACTTAATAAAGTTGAAACAGTCTGTATGATATTCTACACACCGAGTAATTCTTTGCGAAATTCACTTGTCATTATTAGCTTCTATAATTATCGAATTTATGCGATATGCGCATTGTAATTGCCTTCAAGCAAATATATATATATGTATATACATATATATATATAATTATTATTATTATTAATGATAATAATAATAATAATCTTATTATAATGGAGATTGTGGGTTTGTCTGTCTGTAACCGAAACTATATTACTACACAAGTCACAATTCCTTTCGTTATTTACATCATATTCTCCATGATTTTATTTTTTATTTAAACCTCAATTATTAATAAAATTGTATTACATTACTTACACTGTTGACCATATCTACATACTAATAACATGCAACTGTATTTATATATACAACAAAATAGAGGTTTACAGTGTGAAAGGGAAGGCTAATTTGCATATTGATCTTAAAAAATTGATTTTAATAAATATATGATTTTAATAAATATATGCTTAGTTTTATTGATTTCTAATTGTTTGGTTTTATCTTATTGAATATGAACAAACATCTCTTCAATAAATCTTAAAAGAAATCCTTAACAAGAAGAAATAACTGTAATATTATTCTTTACTTCCTATTTTAACTAAACAGTTTAATTAGGAACATTTACCAATGAAAGACGGGGAGTAAGGGAAAATGATGGAAGAGTTAGTTTCAAAGTTGTTCTATCTATTTTCATCAATCATACACCCTCCTGTTTCAAAATCTTTTTATCTACATTCTAATTATATATAATATTTTATTATAAAATTTAACTAAAACTTTACTTGAGGGTGCATATATTTGCTAGTATTAATAATGGAGATTTGCTTCCAGTTTCGTGTCTGTAAAAAACTTACGTCACTTGCTTTCGTCACTATACCCGAAAATCGTCATAACAGAATAAATACACAAAATTTGAGCATGCAACATTAGACAATCCTCATTGTTTTTTTAAAACAAGTTTTAATAGATACATCCCCAGTATCATATATTTATATATAGTTTGTTTTATCTTAATAGATATTCAAAGTTAATAGAACTTAGTTTCGATTTCAAATTGTTTTATCTTTTTATTTTTTTACTCCTTTAATAAATTTGATGATTTCATGATTTATGGTTCAAACTCTCCGACATTTAATTTTTAACTTTCCACCTACCCAAGCAATATTCTTCAAAAATGTTTTTTACATCGCCCGGAGTGTGTTTTTTTTATTTTGCTAGTATATATTAAATTCGGTTGCTTCTATGTAAACTTTTTATTTGCATCTGATTATATATGTAATCACTCGTGTGAATGAAAGTTTTGACATACTTGCTTAATAAATACCACCAGTAATACCACACGGGTTTACATAAACAGCTATATATATATATATATATATATATATATATATATATATATATATATATAAAACCTAGTTCCACACCAAACTTTCCTGGCCGATTTTCTCTCAACTTCATTTTAGTGCAGTGTTCGCTTCAATGCGGCTCAATGGGTAAATCCGAAGAGCGCTCACCCCCCGCCCCACCGATCACACCCCCACCGCCCCCGGATTCTCCAGACGCAATGGATAAAGCCCATTCTAAATCTCGGAAGATCTTCCCGCAAAGAAGAGAGATCCAATCTTCTTCGAGACCGTTAGAGAAGTTTGGATTTTACCGCGGTGCCAACCCCCGGACCGGGCCGGACAGAGAGCAAACGAACGCAGCTCTCCCTACCATCTCTTCCCCCC
>JALAJA010000140.1:62500-72500 GCA_023376005.1 Doryteuthis pealeii | reverse complement strand
ATTATTATTATTATTATTATTATTATTATTATTATTATTCACTCCTTTTGAGTTTTCATATCAGCGTTAGCTGATGGTCTTTCACTGGAGTCTGAGTGACAACAAGTCTCCTCATGTCTCCAGGACTCTTCTGAGTATTCTGGCACATTGCAGCAGTGCAGTGTTCTGGATGGTATCAATCCTTTCTCTGATTTCCAGACTTTCCAAACCCTTTTTTAATTCTTTTGGGACTATTCCAAGTGCACCAACTACAATTGGTATAACTTTGACTTTCATATTCCATAACTTTTTCAGTTCTCTGGCAAGGTCCAGATATTTGTCCATTTTTTCATTTTCTTTTAGATTCACTCTGTGATCTGCAGGTACTGCAAAATCCACCAGTTGACAAGTTCTTTCTTATTATTATCATTATTATTGTTGTTGTTGTTGTTGTTTTCACACCAGCGTTAACAATTGGTCTTTCACTGGAGTTTGAGTGACAACAATCTCCTCAGATCTCCAGGACTCTCCTGAGTATTCTACCTATTGTCAGTATGGTCTCAATTCTTCCTCTAATTTCCAGTTCCAGTAGTCTTATTATTATTATTATTATTATTATTATTATTATTATTATGAGTTTTTCACATCAGTTTTTAGTTCATGGCATATCACTGCAGTTTGAGGGACAAGTCTCCTCAAATCTCCAGGACTCTTCTGAGTATTCTAGCCGATTATTATTATTATTATTATTATTATTATTATTATTTCACTCCATGTGAGTTTTTCTCATCTGCCTAAATTGATAGACTTTCATTGGATTATGAGTGACAACAAGTCTCCAGGACTCTTCTGAGTATTCTAGCCAATTGCAACAATGTAGTATTCCGGATGGTCTCAGTTCTTTCTCTGATTTCCAGATCCTCCAGACTTTTTTCCAAGCTTTTTGAGACTGTTACAAGTGCACCAACTACAATTGGTAACTGCAAAGTCCACCAGTTGACAAGTTTTTTTGTTTTTTTTTGTTTTGTTTTTTTTTGGGGTTTTTTTGTTATTCGATACTAGGTCTGGTCTCCTGGCTGGGAGAGGGTGATTCGTTTTTATCTCGAAGCCCCAGAGAATTCTATGCGTTTCATTCTCAAGAACAGATTCTGGTTTATGCATATACCATTTTTTCTTCTAAATTATTGATTCACGTGAGGTTTGTATTTTTTGTTTCTTTATTTAATGGTATATCAACCTTCATGGGTTATGTAATGCCAAAGGCATCCTTGTAGTAGAACCGTGGCTAGGAGGGAATAACATTATAATAAGAAATATGTTGTACATTATATTTCTTCTTAGTTTATTTTGGTTTCTTTGTTTAAAAGCATTCCAAACTTTATTGTAATCTTATACTACTCATTGCTCGCCCTGTCGGCTGGGGCGTTAGAATACACCGGCTGCACCTCTGCAGAGAGGTAAGACTCCCCCAATGGGGCCACCTGTTGGCTGTAGGTGGCGACCCGTGATGCCTAAGGATAGAACCCAGGTGGTTGAGCAGCCCATGACTTGCAATATTCCTCTTCAGCCCTTTCTTGGGCTAGACGGGTGGTCGGAGAGACCCCCTCCGATCAACCGGCTGGTCACGTCAAGCTCTCGCAACTATATGATTGCCCCAACCCTATTGCCCTTATGGCAAGCCCCAACCCCTTTTTATCATATGGGTGCTAGAAGGTGGTGACTGGGGGTCTACATGTCCTGGGTATGACATTAAACTGTATCTGATGGCGAGGTTCCAGTTCTGGAGGTTTGGGGAATGTGGAGCACCCCTTCATCACTATTGCTCCCTGGTCCACTCTGACCCGGAGTAGTAGTACCTGTTAGGGCCCCATCTATGAGTTAATAGAAAAATGTATTTATTTATTAAAAAAAAATTGAATTTCCATTAAACAAATCAAACCAAACCAAACTACTCATTGCTCCTCTCCTTTTTATTCATTCTTCTGCTTACTCTCCCTCTTGCCCTACTTACTCTCCTCCTCCTCCTCCTCCTCCTCATCATCATCATCATCATCATCATCATCATCATCATCGAACCTTAAACTTTAAAAACAATACTATTTATTTTTAGAATATGACATCTTATAAATAATAACAATGCATTATCTGCGTTATTCGGACTATTGTCCCCATCTTCATTGTTATTTGTACAACGTTTCGGCCGATATGCCCTCCGGCCTTCTTCAGGTATTTCTTGTCGGACTCGGGAACCTTCTCGGACTCGAGAACCTTCTCGAGTCCGACAAGAAATACCTGAAGAAGACCGGAGGGTATATCGGCCGAAACGTTGTACAAATAACAATGAAGATGGGTACAATAGTCCGAATAACGCAGATAATACTAATCTTCAAGCCTCATCTCAAACATTCAGAGAAATAATATTACATATGTAATTACTTTTTGATATATTTCAAACATTAAATTCTGCCAATGTACTGAAAGTTACTAAACAGCAGCGATGCTGTTGGTGTATTCTACAGCCTCAGTCGATAGAGTTAAATAAATAAGGACACAAGTTTAATACTTAGCTCTTTTTAATTGTTACATTTTTAGGGATAAAAAAGAAAATAAATTAAATTAATAGTTTTATCACTTTAACGCAATAAGCAATTACAAAATGAATTTGAGTTTTTGTCATGTGTACTAAACAGTTTTTAGCGTTAAATAAATAAGGACACAAGTTTAATACTTAGCTCTTTTTAATTATTACTTTTTAGGGATAAAAAAGAAAATAAATTAAATTAATATTTTTATCACTTTAACGCAATAAGCAATTACAAAATGAATTTGAGTTTTTTTCATGTGTACAAAATAGTTTTTAGACAAATAAGTTAAGGATTAAATTTTTGAAATAATATTTTAAATGTAAAAAAAAAAAAATAAATAAATAAATATTATAATATACAAATTCTCAGTGTTTTTAATTCTATAAATCATTTTCCTCTTATTTTCTCTCTTACCCACTCAATCCCTGGAGTTTTTTTAGTCCGGTCATGGACGGGGTAATTTAGCTTAGTATATATATATATATATATATATATATATATATATATATATAGATATATATATGTGTGTGTGTGTGTGTGTGTGTGTGTGTGTGTGTATGTATGTAAATAAATGGAAGTTAATCCGACAGAATGAATTTAACATTTTGAAAAAACAATTAGTAATTATAATCTGCTGACAGAATCTGTTTCGACCGCTTAGTAGAATGGGTCATCATCAACGAGCAAAACATATGAAGGAAAGAAGGGATAAAAAACCGAATAACCGTAAACAAATTTTGAATTAAAAATAAATGTAAACATTTTTTTTAAATTCCTAATAGGAATAATAAAATTTGAAATAAAAAAATATTTGTTATATTTGTGAAGGTGCCGCGAAAATTAAAAATAAATTTTATCTATAAATTTTATCTATAAATTTTTTCATTAAAAATTAACTCTATTAAAACTTTAAAAATTTTTTTTTTTTTTTTACCGCAACGAAAACGGAAGTAGTCACGGACAAAAGACCATAACTAATAATTTAACGTAACATATAAATTAGTGTCTGTATCTTTATTTATGAATTAATTTCTCGCAAAACTTTATACATGAAATAATTATAAATACAAATAAAAATTAAAATATCAATTAGAAACTGTTAGAACTAAACATGCATTTATTAAAAGATTCGTTGAAAATTGGCTATGCAAATGTTACAGACCAGCAAATATTACAAACGCAACTTAATACTTGTATATAAAGCAATTTGTTCCTTTAATATTAAGTATAACACAAATTGATTATAAATTAGGTTTCATTGATAATAGCTATAGATTAGTTTGGAATCTATGACGTCAGCTGTGACGTAGTTTCGGCTTCAGACAAAAATGCAGTCTATCTCCATTATATATAGATAGATTACACTAAGCATGCATCCAGTGAAAAAAATTAAGGGTTTGGTTTAGTTTGGTATCTCAGTTTAATGACATTTCAACCTTTATTATGATCTTATAACACACATTTCCCCTCTCCCTTTTTATTCAGTCTTCTGCTTACTCTCCCTACTTACTCTCCTCCTCCACCTCATCATCATCATCATCATCGAGCCTTAAATTTAAAAACAATACTATTTATTTCTCAGATGACTATCCAATCAGATTAGCCAACGCGATAACCGCGCCAGATGCAACAAACAGTGTCTCACGGGACACAACACTATTCGTTGTTATCTCAGATCAGGTTCAATGGTCTCCTATACGATACGGACATTGTCAGGGTTGACAATGGACGAAACAGCTTCTAAACCGATTCTACCTTGGCACCGACCCGGTGCACGATGATTTGTCACCCTAGGTAATCCTTTAGATGTGTGCCTCCTTGAAAGTTTTGAAAGCTAATGTAGGTACAATGACTCATTATGTTACTGTTATATACCCTAGGTACCACCAATTTTCCCCGTGAAATTTACCCCCCCCCATATTTAACACAATGAATCATGCATAAAGGTTAATATTGTCTTCAAATATTTTTGTCAGTTCGAAAGAAGAAACATTAAACAAACTCCTGATGATTTTTATATTTTTTCAGCTTACGGAAATAATGAAAATTATGAACGAAAAACAATGTTTACATTTTTGCACCGTTAAATCAATTGAAATTTAACGTAGCCAAAAACAAGTTATGACTAGAGGCTTTTTTTAAAAAATCTATGAAAAATCAATTAATGGTCCGATTTTCACGAAAATTTCCATAATTGCTTAGCTTTTGATGAAAATATGTCTGAAATAGTTTTTTCTTTAAATATATTAGAGGAAATGTTTTTTTTAATGAAATATGAAAAAAGGAACCGACAGAAAACGATTTTTACTTTTTTTCTATAAAGATAAGAGTCTGAATAATTATATTAGAAAATGCAAGCACTTTTTAGTAAGAACCATGAATACAGAATTCTGCTAAAAAATATCAATAAAGAAAATTACCCTGTTATAAAAAACGGACTGTTTTACTTATTTTTCAAGATAACGGTGTGTAATTTTTCACCAGTCGGATAATTTGATTTTTGAATTAACTTGTTTTTCTTTGTAACAACTCTTTATGTTCGTTATTTCTTTTTCCGATATTTTTTTTTTAAGTTCAAAAATATTTACGTTTCTTCCTTCAATATGGCCTAAACTAAAATGGCTCTTACTTAGGCTTGACAGGCAGTCTGTGAGGCCCCTCCGATCAGTTGTCTGGTCACGTCAAGCCCTAGCACCTATATGATTGCCCCAACCCTATTGCCCTTACAAAAAAAAACAACCGTTTTTATCACGTACGTGCTAGAAGGCGGTGGCTAAGGGTTTTAGGGTCCTAGTTATTACATTAAACTGCATCTAGTGGTGGGGTCTGAATTCTCGAGTTCAAGGTAGTGTGGAGTATCCCTTCATCGCTATTACTCCCAGGTCCACTCTGATCCGAGGTGGTAGTATCTGATAGGGTTCCATCTATGGGTCAAATAGAAAAAAAAGCTGGCTTTCATTAGAATGGTGTTCTTACTCCTCTGCAGAGGTATCGTCTGCATATTCTACAGCCTGAGCCATAGAGCGAGTAACATGATTTGGCGCCCTAGGTAAACCTTTAGAGGCGTGGCCACCTGAAATTTTTGATAGGCTAATATAGGTACAGTAACCCATTACTATATTGTTTTAAACTCTCGAAACACCATTGATATCATAATTGAAGAGAGTCCACCTAGGAATCATAAGGTTCCTGGTTTAAGTCAATAAATCCTTGATGTTAATGTCATTGAAACAATTTTTAGTTAGCTGGTTGATTTTAACGGCATGTCAATCTGTCTAGGGTTATTTTATTACAAAACCATTCTCAGGGCCAGTGCAAGTGTTACGTAATCTATGCGGTTGCATAAGATTATTGTCGGTCCCCTGTAATTCTGAGGGGATGACCTACCATAGCCGGGTCCTTCCAAAAATTACAGAAGCCCCCCAAAATTGAAGTCACGACCTCAGTTAGGCGTCAGGCAGAGCAGTCGGCCATTTTATCCTCTGCCTAAAACTGGAACTCACGCGCGCTATGTTAGTCAGATATTTAGTTACATGAAATGTATAGTTAAGGAAATAAAGTTTGTATAAGTAATATGTTCTTGTGGTTGATGAATGTCTTGGTAATAAGACTAAGAAATGAATCCATTACCTAGACCAGACCAAGTTGTTAGAAGATAGAACCAAAGCCGGCCAGAAGAAAATACGACCAGAGATAAGAATTTAAGAAAGGGTATACAACACAGATATTTGGCATCTTAGGCAAGCCTTTAGATCTGCACCCCTTGAAAGTGTTGATAAGCTAATGTACGTACAGTAACCCATTACTATATTAGTTCTAACTTTCAAAATACCATTGATAACATAATTTTCATCCTATGGATTTATTACTTCATCCATGCAAATAACCAATTATTGTTATTATATTAAAGTCAATAAATCCTTGAAGACAAAGAATCACTATGAAGAATATGTAGCGGCGAAGAGGGTAAGGACATGAAGAGAAGAAAATGGCTCAAACGTATTATAATCAATTCTATGAATAGGATTATAAATAAAATAAAAATGAGATAAAAATAAATGTTATCTTTTTATATGTGTTCGTATTTAGTTTCATTAATCTTCCTAATTTAATATGACATTCAGGGCTGATGCTAGGTAATTTGGTGCCCTAGGCAAGCCTTTAGAAGATCGTCCCTTTAATGTTTTGATAAGCTATTGTAGGTACGATTACCCATACTACATTGTTTTAAACTCTCAAAAACCATTGATAACATAATATTAATCTTGTTGGGTTTATTAATTCATCCACGCAAATAACCAATTATTCTTATTACTTTAAGTCAATAAATATTTGATGTAAATGCCAATGAAACATTACAGTTAGTCTACTGTTGGTTTGAATAACAGCAGCTAGCTGAGCACAACTGAAGCAGTGTCCAAGACAGTTGGTATATATAGAAATCAAGAATGATCCATTCATGAATTTGGGTGATTTGGGTGATTCCATTCCTTGAGTTCTGATTGGCTGCTTGATTTGAATGATATTGTGTAGTTTTATAAATACCCAGTCATTCTGCAGTAGACTTTGCGACTATTCGGGTTTGTATTGGGTTACAATCGTTTGTTGCAATGTCTTCCCAATTCGACGGTAATTGGAACTTTGATTATTCTTCAAGTTGGTTGATTTAAATGGCACGTCAACCTGTCTAGGGTCATTTTATTACAAAACCATTCTCAGGGCCAGTGCAAGATTATTTAGCCTCCTTTGCAAGCCTTTAGATCCGCACCCCTTGAATGTTTTGATAAGTTAATATATTAATATTATATCAACCCCTCCGCAACAAGCAGGATGCGACACAAGGTCAATTTCTTAACATGGTTAAAGAGCCCAGTCTGCCCTACTATTTACCCATAGCTGGAGGGAGAGTAGGATTCATACCTTTCCCAAGGTATTAGTGCTAAGTGAAATACAATTACCACGTCTAGGTTTTGAACTCGAGGCGACGAGTCCATTTTCTAAGACTTTAACCATTACACCACGCGCTTCCTGATAAGAATATAGGTACAGTAACCTATTACTACATTGTTTCTAACTCGAAACACGATTGATAACAATTTCTATCCTTAATCTATCTATGACTTAAATATCATTGAAACAGTGTCCACCACAGTTTACCTATAGCTGGAGGGAGAATATTAGGTTCATATCTTTCCTAATGGTATTAGAGTATATGTGAAATGCAAACGACCTTGTCCAGGATTTGAACTCGGATCGCCAAGCCATTTCCTTACGATGATAACCATTACACCACAAAAATTCTTAAATACAATTCGTATATGAAGGATTTGGCGCTCTAGGCGAGCATTTAAGGGGCGTCCTCTTAAAAGTTTTGATAAGCTATGTAGATAGGATCGCCCATAACTACATTGTTTTAAACTCTCTAAACACCATTGATAACATAATTTTCATTTTGTGGTTTTATTATTTCGTCCATGCAAATGACTAATTATTCTTATTACTTTAAGTCAATAAATCCTTGATGTAAATGTCAATGAAATAATTTTTAGTCTTTTTTTATTATTCTAGAGTGATCTCTTAAAACATACCATATAAGCATTTAGCTCACTCCAGCCTCCTGTTATGACTAACTATGACCTACTCGGCGACGCGCACGGCTTCGGCCGGGGTCCGGTGAGCTTCGACCACTGGACTTGCCAGAGGTTAAATTAATTAAATTAATAGGGGGTCATCCCCTCAGGCAACACCTGCCCTCTCGATTTAAAGGGGCAATTCCAATGTATTTTTATAGTAAAAATAATTTCCAATGCATTTTTATAGTAAAAATCATTTCCAATGTATTTTTATAGTAAAAATCATTTCCAATGCATTTTTATAATAAAAATAATTTTTAATGCATTTTTATAATAAAAATAATTTTTAATGCATTTTTATAGTAAAAATCATTTCCAATGCATTTTTATAGTAAAAATCATTTCCAATACATTTTTATAGTACAAAATCATTTCTAATGCATTTTTATAGTAAAAATCATTTCCAATGCATTTTTATAGTAGAAATCATTTCCAATGCATTTTTATAATAAAAATAATTTCCAATGTATTTTTATAGTAAAAATCATTTCCAATGCATTTTTATAGTAAAAATCATTTCCAATGCATTTTTATAGTAAAAATCATTTCCAATGCATTTTTATAGTAAAAATCATTTCCAATGCATTTTTATAGTAAAAATCTTTGTTTCTTTCTGTTCTTTCTTTCTGAAAATATACAGGGTGTCCCATAATAATTGGACACATTTTAAATGCTATTTTCTCAGATTACAAAAGTGATATAGATTACTATGTATATTTATTACATAACTGATACACAGGAGTTTTACATGTGATCTAAGATTTGAGTATTATGTCCTTGAGATGGTCACTATAATGACGAAAACATTCGAGAGCTCGATTTCTTATATCACGTAGAGTGTGGTTTAGCATATCAACTGGAATAGCTGTTCTCTCTCTACGGATGCTTTCTTTCAGTTCCACTGTCGTGTGGGGCCTGCCTGCCTGCGTATACCCGATCTTTCAAGTAACCCCACACGACAGCTGAACTGAAAGAAAGTATTCCGTCCTTAAGCGTCACGGGTCACCACTCACGGCCAACAGGTGGCCCCATTGGTGGAGTCTTACCCCTCTGCAGAGATGCAGTCGGTGTATTCTAACGCCCCAGCCGACAGGGCGGTCTCATACCTTCTTTCTTTCTTTCTTTCTTTCTTTCTTTCTTCTTTTCTTTCTTCTTTCCTTCTTTTTATTATGTTCGATTGAAACAGATTAGCGCTATCATTCCCTCTCTCTATCTTTCTCCAACTTTCTTTCTTTCCGCCCTGTCAACTGGGGCGTTAAAATACACCGACTGCACCTCTACATAGGGGTAAGACTCACCTGTTGGCCGTGGGTGGTGACTGTGATGCTTAAGGATGGAACCAAGGTGGCTGAGCAGTCTATGACATGCAACTACATATTTTTATTAAACTCATTCTTTCTATTTAACCTATAGATGGGACCCTAACAGGTACTACCACTCTGGGAGTAATGGCGATCAAGGAGTACTCTACATCCCACAGAACTCCAAGATTATAACTTTACCATAGTAGTTTTATTTCCATAGCTGCCCTTTATATATGAATAGATTTACCTCCCTTATTTTTAACAAAAATATACCTCTTAATAAATGTTGTTCTTTGATAAAACTATTTCTTCGTTCAAAGATGACAATTTAAAAGAAATGTTCAGGGTTCAGGGTTCAGTAGTCCCAGCTACTCGTCCTTCGGGACGGGTGGTCCAGTGAGCTTCGGCCTCTGGATCGATGGGATGCTAAATTAATAGCGTCGATCCCAACCTGCCTCATTGTACTTAAAGGGGCAGGGCTTGGATCGACGCACTTTTC
>JALAJA010000140.1:50000-57500 GCA_023376005.1 Doryteuthis pealeii | reverse complement strand
TTAAAATTTACAGTTTTATTACAAAATTTGTGGGTTCTGTTTTTTCTGGGTCACCTTAATTTTGACACCTTTGTGCAAGTTCAGCCCAATGTTAAGGTAGAGCGGTTCCGATATGGGGGGTCGATTTACTATAAACTTATACGGGGATATGAGCACCCCTGAAAACTAAAAAAATAAAGAACTTTTAAGAATTTTTTTTTTACAATCTGATATTGGTGTATAATCGATAATAATCCATTGAAGGAAAAAGAATTTAGATGGGAGGGGGCGTTCCAGATGGTCAGGTCCGCCAACGTTTTCAGTAGTTCTTTTAAAAAATTAAGACTTTTTTTAAGCATTAGTATTAATTACGAAACAACGATTTTCATAAAAGTTCAAATGTCACCTATGAAATCTATATTTAAACATGCCAATTTTTCAAAACTGAAAAGTTGCACGATAAACTATAAGAGTTAACTTTCTCAGCGATTTTTATTGACTTACAAATAGAAAACATTGTTCGATGATTGTCACAATAAAGAGTAAAATCATAAAACTTAAAATTTAATTTGTAAGACAAATTCTGAGGAATATTTTAAATTGTATTTTAAATAATAATTTAAATGTTGGTTATTAGTTCTTTTGTTCTATGGGATATCAACTTTTCGGGTCATTTACTACCGAATCATGTCATGTTGATAAACAAAGAGCTCAGGGGGTATTTTCTTTGTCAATTTTTCGTACTTACATATAAAAAATTCTTGAAATGTTCCAATAACTGGATATTGTCGGAAATACTTGAAATAAATTTCGTCTTACAATTAATTGACTACTTAAATCCAGTTGGGCCTTCGACTAAAGATAAAACACCGGATTTTGTCCGTATTAGTAACCTTTGGTTTTTTTTTTTTTTTATCGTGGTTTTAGAAAATAATTAGTTAACGAACCCCTCGCCTCCTCCCAAAAGAAAAACAGTTTCTAAGGACATTCGTCAATTTTATTGTTATTTTTAACCCTTTAAAACTCTAACAATAAAAGTTAATAAATAAATTAAAGAATTAAAAGTCATTTTATTCGAATGAAAATCTTAGTTTAATTTATACCAATATGTAACCGTACTTACGACGTAAACTGATTTTCATGATACTTTTATTTAAAATTAAAATATTTTTTTAATAATGTAACCGTAAAGCGTAAATTTTGATTTTCTACAATTTTTATGCATTAAAAAATTAAAATTAAAATGAGTATACTGTACAATTTAAGAATATGGACAAATTAAGTCTGGGAAAAAAACCTTATTCGTATTATCGGCTATACGTAGCAGTTTGTTTGTTTTTTTAACGCTGTAAAAAAATAATTCAATTTATAAAAACACATACAAATTACATATTCAGAAAGACTATTGCATCTTATTACTAAAGATATAAATATTTTAAAGATTAGATCCTAAATAGGCGAGAGATTCCGAGCTAACTGGTATAGACTGCACTACTTGTATCGCAATGATCACAGGCAGCGTGGCCTTTTTTTAATTTTTTAACTCGCTGTAAAAAATGATTACATTGATAAAAACTCACACAAATTATATATTTTGAAAGAGTATTTTCTTTTCTTTCTAACGATATAAAAATTATTAAAGATTGGGCCATAAATAGGCCATAAATTCGGAGCTGAACGGCTTAGACTGCAAAATTAATTAATTAAAATCAAACTTCACTGCTGATGTCACTGTAACAATAAGCAGGCAGAGACAATATTTTATTATCAGCAGGGGCTGGTATACGGACAGTTCCGCAAATTGGGTGATTTTGGCTTAATTAATCGATTACATCTCTTAATCAGTAAAAATCAATAAGCAAATTTGACGTGTTTCTTAGTTAGAAGTATATTAATGTGTATGCAAGATTTAAAATTTGAGTGACCTCCCGTTTTGAACTTATACGTCGATACGTACATACCAAAATCTCTCCTTTATATATTAGATATATATATATATCCTGATGTTCCTGTAGTCGTCCATGGTTTACATGAATGAAATCACATTATTATCTTCTATAATTATCGAATTTATGCGATATGCGCATTGTAATTGCCTTCAAGCAAAAATATAAATATTAATATATACTTTATTCAACAATGCTTCTAAAATAAACAAACATCCAAAAATCTTATTTCCCTTCGCCGAAGAGCTTAAAGCCCGAGTTTGTTATTGTTCACTTAGCGCCCCCTTGCCTCATATGGTAGAGACGTCTCAGTATCATTGACAGGTTAATTTCGCAGGAAATTCTCCGTGCTGTACCGTGTACGAAGCAGTATAGTTTCTGACTATCCTGCTGAAGTCCTGGTTTCGATTTCTGTCGGAGGGAAATCGTTAGTATATATCACTGATGAGACTTAATAAAGTTGAAACAGTCTGTACAATATTCTACACACCGAGTAATTCATTGCGAAATTCACTTGTCATTATTATCTTCTATAATTATCGAATTTTATGCGATATGCGCATTGTATTGCCTTCAAGCAAATATATATATATATATATATATATTATATATATATATATATATATATATATGAGAAGTAAACAAACAAACAATGTGTTTTGATATGGCTTTTTTAGCAGACAATTTTTGGGAGAATATGTGCTTAATTGAAGTCGTACCTAATTTTGAAAATTAATTAATTAATAATTACTGAATTAGACGGGCATACCTATTCAAATGTAAGGCTAAACATATATATATATATATATATATATGTGTGTGTGTGTGTGTGTGTGTGTGTGTGTGTGTATTATGCATGTGTGTGTTCTCGATTTCAACATACTTTCCATGTCGACTCATTCGTTTGTTAAACTTTTTATAATCATTATCGAGGAAGAAGGAAAAAACAAATAAACAACTAAGAAAGAAAGAAAGAAAGAAAGAAAGAAAGAAAGAAGTATGATAAAATGAAAAAAAAAAGGAAAGAATAAGTAAAAAAAAAATAAACAACTAATAAAGAAGAGAGAAAGAAAGAAAGAAAGAAAGAATGAAAGAAAAAGAAAAAAAAGAAAGAATTAATGAAATAAATAAATGAAGAAAGAAAGAAAGAAAGAAAGAAAGAAAGCACTTAAAAACAAAGAAAGAAAGAAATATAGATAGATAGAAAGAAAGGAAAAACTGACAATATGATAAAATGAACGAAAAAAAAAACAAATAAGAAAGAAAGAAAGAAAGAAAGAAAGAAGAAAGAAAGAAAGAATAAATGAAAGAAAGCACTGAAAGAATAAGAAAGGAAAGAAAAAAGAACAGAAAAATAATATGAAAAAATTGAATAAGAAAGAAAGAATGAATGAATGAATGAAAGAACTGAAAAATAAAGAAATATTGAAAGAAAGAAATGAATAAAAACTCAATAAGAAAGAAAGGAAGAAATAACTGACAGTATAATAAAGGAAAGAAAAAAGAACAAAAAAAAAGATATAGAAATTGAATAAGAAAGAAAGAAAGAAAGAATGAAAGAAAAAAGAATGAAAGAAAGAAAGAAAGAAAGAAAGAAAGAAGAAAGAAAGAAAGAATGAAAGAAAAGAAAGAAGAAAGAAAGAAAGAAAGAATGAATGAATGAAAGAAAGAAAGAAAGAAAAGAAAAGAAAAAAAGAAAGAAAGAAAGAAATGTCATGAAAAATATTTAAACAATAAAAATCTGACAGGAAAAAAGAAAGTTGCACATTTAAAAAATAGTTTTAAAAAAACTATAAAAAATTACAAAGAAAATGAAAGAATAAATTTAAAAAAAAAGAAAAAAAAGAATAAATAAAATTAAAAAAAAGAATAAATAAAATTAAAAAAAAGAATAAATAAAATTAAAAAAGAATAATAAAATAAAAAAAGAATAAATAAAATAAAAAGAATAAAAAAATAAAAAATAAAAAAAATAAATAAAATAAATTAAAAATAAATTAAAAAAGAATAAAAATAAAAAAAGAATAAATAAAATAAAAAAGAATAAATAAAAGAAAAAAGAATAAAAAAATAAAAAAATAAAAAAATAAAAAAGAATAAATAAATTAAAAAGAATAAATTAAATAAATTAAAAATAAAATAAAAAAGAATAAATAACATTAAAAAAGAATAAATTAAATAAATTAAAAATAAATTAAAAAAGAATACATAAAATTAAAAAAGAATAAATAAAATAAAAAAGAATAAATAAAATAAAAAAAAATAAATAATATTAAAAAAGAATAAATGAAATAAAAAAGATTAAATAAAATAAAAAAAAGAATAAATAAAATTTTAAAAAAAATAAATAAAATTAAAAAAAGAATAAATAAAATTAAAAAAAAGAATAAATAAAATTTAAAAAAAGAATAAATAAAAAATAAATAAATGAAAACAAGAATCTTTGACAGACTGAGAGAAAGTGAAGAAGAAGAAGAAGAAGAAGAAAGAAGAAGAAGAAGAAGAAGAAGAATTGCCTATGACGTCATCGTTCAAAGCGTCTCTCTCTCTCTCTCTCTCTCTCCCTCTCTCTCTCTCTCTCTCTCTCTCTCTCTCTCTCTCTCTCTCTGCGTCTCTCTCTCTCTCTCTCTCTCTCAGCCAGTGTACCGATACCCGTTGTCACGTGCTCATGACATCTCCCGTATTGGCGGTAAAATGTCTATTCGGGTTACCTAGTTCAGAATTGAATAGAAAACGGCCGCGCTGGAAATTGTAGACGAAGTGTGGGGGAGTGGTTAATGGGGGAGGGGGTGAGTGGATAGCCTAAATAATTAAGGAACTGCATGTCAACATTGAACGTTGCAACCCCGGGGTCATTTCTTACCTACCCGGCGGCCCGGGTACACCTACTGCACCTGGAGAGGTCAGGAAGGTGGAGGTGGGTGCCGGCGGGAGACAAATCTTTGAAAAGCACTCTCGCAGCAGTGCGTACCCCCGAGGACACGAACTGTTGAGAAAAGCAACAAGGCAAAAATGGCGGCTATAAGCGTTTAAATGTCTCTCTGTCTGTCTGTCTGTCTGTCTGTCATTTCAAATGTTTACATCTATATCAGGGGTCACTCACTTTCTTTCTTTCTTTCTTTCTTTCTTTCTTTTTCTTCTGTTTGATTTTCTTTCTTCTTCTTCTTCTTCTTTCTTTCTTTCTTTCTGTCTTTCTTTCTTTCTTTCTTCTCTTTCTTTCTTTCTTTGGCCTATTCTTTCTTTTCTTTTTTTCTTTCTTTCTTTTTTTCTTTCTTTCTTTCTTTTCTTTCTTTTTCTTCTTTCCTAGTTGGTCTTTCTTTCTGTCTTTCTTTCATTTTTCAGATCCTCTTTCTTTCTTCTTTCTTTCTTTCTTTCTTTCTTTCTTTCTTCTGTCTTTCTTTCTTTTTCAGATCTCTTTCTTTCTTTCTTTCTTCTTTCTTTCCTAGTCGGACTTTCTTTCTGTCTTTCTTTCTTTTTTCAGATCCTCTTCTTCTTTCTTTCTTGTCTTTCTTTCTTTTTTCAGATCCTCTTTCTTTCTTTCTTTCTTCTTTCTTTCTTTTCTTTTCTTTCTTTCAGATCCTCTTTCTTTCTTTCTTTCTTTCTTTTCTGTCTTTCTTTCTTCTGTCTTTCTTTCTTCTGTCTTTCTTTGCCTCTCTTTCTTTTCTTTTTTCTTTCTTTCTTTTTCTTTCTTTCTTTTTTTCTCTTTCTTCTGTCTTTCTTTCTTCTTAGTCGGTCTTCTTTCGTCTTTCTTTCTTTTTTCAGATCCTCTTTATTTTTTCTTTCTGTCTTTCTTTCTTTTTCAGATCCTCTTTCTCTCTTTCTTTCTTTCTTTCTGTCTTTCTTCATTTTTCAGATCCTCTTTCTTTCTTTCTTCTTTCTTTCTGTCTTTCTTTTTTTTCCTATCTCTTTCTTTCTTCTTTCTTTCTTTCTTTCTTCTTTCTTTCTTTCCTAGTCGGACTTTCTTTCTGTCTTTCTTTCTTTTTTCAGATCCTCTTTCTCTCTTTCTTTCTTTCTTTCTGTCTTTCTTCATTTTTCAGATCCTCTTTCTTTCTTTCTTTTTCTTTCTTTCTTTCATTTTTCAGATCCTCTTTCTTTCTTTCTTTCTTTCTTTCTGTCTTTCTTTCTTTCCTAGTCGGACTTTCT
Source organism: Doryteuthis pealeii (assembly GCA_023376005.1). Taxonomy (NCBI): domain Eukaryota; kingdom Metazoa; phylum Mollusca; class Cephalopoda; order Myopsida; family Loliginidae; genus Doryteuthis; species Doryteuthis pealeii. Next base: position 51,432 of record JALAJA010000140.1, on the reverse strand, counting down.
CTGTCTTTCTTTCTTTTTCAGATCCTCTTTCTTTCTTTCTTTCTTGTCTTTCTTTCTTTTTTTCAGATCCTCTTTCTTTCTTTCTTCTTTCTTCTTTCTTTCTTTCTTTCTTTCATTTCAGATCCTCTTTCTTTCTTTCTTCTGTCTTTCTCTTTTTTCAGATCTCTTTCTTTCTTTCTTTCTTTCTTTCTTTCTTTTTTCCTAGTCGGACTTTCTTTCTGTCTTTCTTTCTTTTTTCAGATCATCCCTCTTTCTTTCTTTCTTTCTTTCTTTCTTTCTTTTCAAATGTTTATGTCACTCTGTTACTTCCTTTCCTTCTTTCTTTCTTTCCTTCTTTCTTCTTTCCTTTTTTCTCAAATGTTTACATCTATATCACAGGTCACCTACTTTCTTTCTTTCCTTCTTTCTTTCTTTCTTTTTTCTAGCTTCCTTCTAACTTTCTCTCTTTCTTTCTAGTTCCATTCTTTTTTTCTTTCTTTTCAAATGTTTACATCTATATTACTGGCCACTTTCTTTCCCTCTTTCTTTCTTTCTTTCTTTCTTTCTTATTCGGTTTTTCTTTGCCTTTCTTTTTTTAGATAATCTTCTTTCTTTCTTCTCTCTTTCTTTTTAATTCTCTTCTTTCTTTCTTCTTTATCTCTTCTTCTTTCTTTCTTTCTTTCTTTTCATCGTCTTTGTTTGCCAGGGGTTAAATTCTTCTCGTTCTCCCTTCCTTTTTTTCTTTCTCTCTTTTTTCTTTCTTATTCAGTCTTTCTTCCTTTCTTTCTTTTTCCGACCATTTTTTTTCATTCCTTCTTTCTTTTTTTCTTTCTTTCTTTCTTTCTTTCTCATCCAGTTCTTTCTTTCTTACCTATTCTGTTTTTCTTCCACTCTTTCTTTTTTTCTGGTCGTTTCTTTCTTTCTTTCTTTCTTTCTTTATGGCATGTCAATCAGTCTAGGGTTATTTAATTCCTACACTTTTGTACGTTAATAATTACATTTTTCTACAGTGCACTTACTGATAGTTGGAGGGCAAGGCCCCCTTCCCCAATTAATGAACAGAGACACCACGCGTCTAGTCCATCTTTTGTGGATGCCAGCCCAAGAGAGAGGCAGAGGTCTTCCTGGGCTGAGTTTAAATACCCATGCAGTAGTGTCACCTATGGGCAAAACCCTCTTTTGGTCACAATTCCATTCCAACAGGGGCAGACAATTGCTACAGTGCTAATGACGTTTTGGCTCTTAAAACTCATTCTATTCAAATAAAGTCCTTTTATTATTGTAGTCAGAATAACTCTGCTCAGTTATAATGAACTAACCATCAACAGCTTACAGTAGTGGGAGAGCCGCTGTGAGGGGCTTAAGATAGACAAAGCATTAATGTCCGTGTTATGGTTAAGTTTAGCGTAGGGAGTAGCAAATTTCACCCAGGCATCCACATATATTAATAGTT
>JALAJA010000140.1:35000-40000 GCA_023376005.1 Doryteuthis pealeii | reverse complement strand
GAAGATGAAGGAAAACGAAAAGATGGATAAATACCTGGACCTTGCCAGAGAACTGAAAAAGTTATGGAATATGAAAGTCAAAGTGATACCAATTGTAGTTGGTGCACTTGGAACGGTCCCAAAAAGATTGGAAAAGGGATTGGAAAATCTGGAAATCAGAGGAAGAATTGAGACCATCCAGAATACTGCACTGCCGTAATCTGCAAGAATACTCAGAAGAGTCCTGGAGACCTGAGGAGACTTGCTGTCACTCAGACTCCAGGGAAATACCATCCAGTAATGCTGGAGTGAAAAACTAATGATAATAATGAAACAGTGAATGTAGAGTGTGTGGTGACAGTGGTGAGACCATAAATATTGTATTAAATGAATGTAACAAACAAAGCTAGATATGACTGGGTTGGGAAGGTGATCCACTGGGAATTATACAAAAAAGAATTTTGACCATACAACAAAATGGTATATGCATAAACCAGAATCTGTTCTTGAGAATGAAACGCATGAGATAAGTTTTCCCTTTTTAAATTGTCTTGATCGAAAAAGGGACAAGGGTTCCTCTTTTCAATTGAGTTGAATAAGGAATAAGGGTTCAATTCTAGTCTAGAGTACTGTTCAAATTAGCTAGAATACTGAGGAGAGTCCTGGAAACCGGTAGAGATTTGCTGTCACTTAAACTTCAGTTTAAATCCAACAGTTAAAATCGGTGTAAAAAAGTGTTCCTTCTTTAAATTGTTTTCATCGGAAAAGGGACAAGGGTCGAGAGTTTTTAAACCATCTGGGTTGAATAAGGGAAAAGGGTCCCTTTTTTCAATTGTCTGGTCTGAATAAGTGATAATGGCTCAACCCAAGACTAGAGCACTGTTGAAATCAGTAGGAGAGTCCTAGAAACCAGCTAGGTTGAATAAGGGACAACGGTTCCTTTTTTTCAATTATGTTGAATATAGATTCAATTCTAGACTAGAGCACTGTTAAAATCAGCTAGAATACTCAGGAGAGTCCTGGAAAACATCTGGGTTGAATAAGGGACAACGGTTCCTTTTTTCAATTATGTTGAATAAAGGTTTAACTCTAGACTTGATCACTGTTAAAATCAGCAAGAATACTTAGGAGAGTCCTGGAAACCATCTGGGTTGAATAAGTAACAATGGTTCCTTTTTTTTAAATGGGTTGAATATAGATTCAATTCTAGACTAGAGCACTGTTAAAATCAGCTAGAATACTTTGGGAAGTTCTGGAAACCGGTAGAGACTTGCTGTCGCTTAGACTACAGTTTAAATCCAACAGTTAAAACCGGTTTGAAAAAAACAGCACAGGGCGAAAATGTTCAAGTAAAAGTAGAATGATCACATAAGAAGTATAAGTAGAATTAAAAATAGTTGAATGATCACGAACCGGAAGTAGTGATGGAGGACAGGAAGACGGGACTTTAATTTACGGACTGACTTATGTTATCAATCATGGCTGACCTGATCTAATCGACGTAAAGAAAGACACACGAGATTGTCTCATCATTGTTATGGCTGACCCAGACGATCACTGGATGACAACGAAAGAGGTTGAAAAAATTATCAACTCGGTTAAACTGGGTCGAATGAAGGAGAGGAGTTCTTTTTAAAAAATGTCTGGGTTGAATAAGAGATAAGAGATTCTATTTGAAATTGTCTGGGGGTTAATTAAGAATAAGCGTTCATTTTTAAAAATCCGGGAACGGGGCGAAGGAGGGATGAAAGATCTTTTTAAATAGTATTGGTAGAATAAGGGGGAAGGTTTCATTTATTTAAATCGAAACGGTTCGTTTTTAAATGGTCTTCGTAGAATAAGGGATAAGTTTTCATTTATTTAAATCGGTTGTGTTGAATAAGGGACAACGGTTCGTTTTTAAATGGTCTTCGTAGAATAAGGGATAAGTGTTCATTTATTTAAATCGGTTGTGTTGAATAAGGGACAACGTAAAATATAAGGATAAGTGTTCATTTATTTAAATCGGTTGTGTTGAATAAGGGACAACGGTTCGTTTTTAAATGGTCTTTGTGTAGAAATAAGGGATAAGTGTTCATTTTTTAAATCGGTTGTGTTGAATAAGGGACAAACGGTTCGTTTTTAAATGGTCTTCGTAGAATAAGGGATAAGTGTTCATTTTATTTAAATCGGTTGTGTTGAATAAGGGACAACGGTTCGTTTTTAAATGGTCTTCGTAGAATAAGGGATAAGTGTTCATTTATCGGTTGTAAATTTCGTTTTTAAATGGTCTTGTAGAATAAGGGATAAGTGTTCATCGGTTGTGTTGAATAAGGGACAACGGTTCGTTTTTTAAATGGTCTTGGTAGAATAAGGGATAAGTGTTCATTTATTTAAATCGGTTGTGTTGAATAAGGGACAACGGTTCGTTTTTAAATGATCTTGGTAGAATAAGGGATAAGTGTTCATTTATTTAAATCGGTTGTGTTGAATAAGGGACAACGGTTGTTTTTTAAATGTCTTGGTAGAATAGGGATAAGTTTTCATTTATTTAAATCGGTTGTGTTGAATAAGGGACAACGGTTCGTTTTAAATGGTCTTGTAGAATAAGGGATAAGTGTTCATTTATTTAAATCGGTTGTGTTGAATAAGGGACAACGGTTCGTTTTTAAATGATCTTGGTAGAATAAGGATAAGTGTTCATTTATTTAAATCGGTTGTGTTGAATAAGGGACAACGGTTCGTTTTTAAATGGTCTTGGTAGAATAAGGGATAAGTGTTCATTTATTTAAATCGGTTGTGTTGAATAAGGGACAACGGTTCGTTTTTAAATGATCTTGGTAGAATAAGGGATAAGTGTTCATTTATTTAAATCGGTTGGGTTGAATAAGGGACACGGTTCGTTTTAAATGGTCTTCGTAGAATAGGGATAGTTTTCATTTATTTAAATCGGTTGTGTTGAATAAGGGACAACGGTTCGTTTTTAAATGGTCTTTGGTAGAATAAGGGATAAGTGTTCATTATTTAAATCGGTTGTGTTGAATAAGGGACAACGGTTCGTTTTTTAAATGATCTTGGTAGAATAAGGGATAAGTGTTCATTTATTTAAATCGGTTGTGTTGAATAAGGGACAACGGTTCGTTTTTAAATGGTCTTGGTAGAAAAGGGATAAGTGTTCATTTATTTAAATCGGTTGTGTTGAATAAGGGACAACGTTCGTTTTAAATGGTCTTGGTAGAATAAGGGATAAGTGTTCATTTATTTAAATCGGTTGGGTTGAATAAGGGACACGGTTCGTTTTTAAATGGTCTTCGTAGAATAGGGGATAAGTTTTCATTTATTTAAATCGGTTGTGTTGAATAAGGGACAACGGTTCGTTTTTAAATGGTCTTCGTAGAATAAGGGATAAGTGTTCATTTATTTAAATCGGTTGTGTTGAATAAGGGACAACGGTTCGTTTTTAAATGGTCTTTGTAGAATAAGGGATAAGTTTCATTTATTTAAATCGGTTGTGTTGAATAAGGACAACGGTTCGTTTTTAAATGGTCTTCGTAGAATAGGGATAGTTTTCATTTATTTAAATCGGTTGTGTTGAATAAGGGACAACGGTTCGTTTTTAAATGGTCTTCGTAGAATAAGGATAAGTGTTCATTTATTTAAATCGGTTGTGTTGAATAAGGGACAACGGTTCGTTTTTAAATGGTCTTCGTAGAATAACTAGGGGATAATAAGTTTTCATTTATTTAAATCGGTTGTGTTGAATAAGGGACAACGGTTCACTTTAAACCTTTTTGCGTAAATAAAGTATATGGGGTTCATTTTTTAAATAGTCTTGAACGAATCAGGGACAAGTGTTTTTTTATTACTTTTTTTTTTATTGTCTGAGTTAAAACAGTTAAAATCCCCTTCGCATTCTGTAGGTGACAGCCTGATGGTTAAGGTGGCGGACTGACACCCAACATCGGATTTCAATCTCGGCTGTAGGTAGCTTACAAATGTCTAGCCACACTACACGATAAGGTTTCTCTTTCTTTCTCACACTCTCTCTCTATCTCTACCCTAGCTTTCCCCCCTCTCTATCTATCTATCTCTATCTCTTTCTACCCTTGAATCGCCTTTCTATCTCTAACCTTGCTCTCTCTCTCTCTCTCTCTCTCTCTCTCTCTCTCTCTCTCTCTCTCTCTCTCTCTCTCTTTCTCTGTGTCTTTCCTTCACTGTATCTCCATCTCCCTTTCTCTTTCCATTATCCCTCCCCCTCTCTCTCTCTTCTCTCTCTCTCTCTCTCTCTCTCCTCTCTATCTATCTATCTATCTCTTTCTACCCTTGAATCGCCTTTCTATCTCTAACCTTGCTTCCCCTTCCTCTTCTCTTCTCTCTTTCTCTTTCTCTCTCTCTCTCTCTCTCTCTCTTTGTCTTTCCTTCACTGTATCTCCATCCCCCCCTCTCTCTCTCTCTCTCTCTCTCTCTCTCTCTCTCTCTCTCTCTCTCTCCATTTATCATCAAGATTTGCCGAACGGAGACCTATCTTAACAATGGCCGACCAAAGTGGAACTCTTCTACGTTGAAAGGAGTGAAATGTCTATTCACTAGAATAAACGTAAGGAGGTCATTTTTGGCACGGTGGACAAAAACTCATTTTTTGCTTCTTTTTTCTTTTACTTGTTCTTTTGATTTTTCTTTCTTTCTCTCTTTCTTTTTTTACCATTCCATCAACAAAAAAAACAAACTTTTCTATTTTTACCCAACGACCTCGTTTCGATCTCCACAACGGAGACCACGAATAGAACCAGGGTTATATTGTGGATGACTTCGCAGGCCCAATTTCGTCTTTTTTGGAGTGGGTACCATAGTTAGCTATCACAAAAATAGAAATAGGCTAACACATAGAAGATGTGTGTGGTTTTATGATTTTACAAGAATATAATTGTATATAAGTAAAGTAAAAGTCGCCGGGGCGGCCTAAAGTCGGCATCAGCCAATCAGCGAAACTATACACGGACGTATAGAAGACTTGTGTGCTTTTATGATTTTACAAGCATATA
>JALAJA010000140.1:17500-30000 GCA_023376005.1 Doryteuthis pealeii | reverse complement strand
ATGTTTCAAAATACTTCTTTAATTGGCCTGTGGACATGTAACACTTAAAAGCTGGATTATGATTTGTGAACATTTGTTGATAATCCACACTTTTTTATATTTACACCAAACTTCTTGAGTATTTTGATTAAAACTTGCTTCTGATCTATTTTTAAATAAATTTATTATTTTTTGGAAACAGTATGCGGCATTTTAAAAAATTCAAGGCATTCCAGCGTGTGTGTTCCCCCTATTCCTCTCCAACGGTTTTTATCCCCTTCTTTCTTCTCATGATATTTGCTCGTTATGATAGCCCTTCTATCTAAGGTGTCGAAACAGATTTCTGTCATGCAGATCAATAATCTACAATTGTTTTTTTTCAAAATGTCAAAAATCATTCATGTCCGGATTAATTCCATTTAATTTACCACATGTATATATATATTATATATCCAAGTTGCCGCCTTAACTTTTACCGCTCGCAGTGGCATCATAATAATATCCAAAAAGGTGGCTCAATATATTAAATACATGGAAGCCAGTAATGAATACTACTAATAATATAGGTCATCCACAGACACGTTTCGACTTATCAATCTTCAGTGTGGCAGCATTTGTAAGCATCTACAGCCGAATGAAATCCGACGGTTGAATCCTGTCCGACACCTAACCATTAGGCTGTCATCAACTTACAGGATTTAATTGTTTAATACACACGTCCGCTTGTGTTAAAGGCCGTCATAGAGTGCTCCATTCTATATACGAAGAGCGTTCGCGTTACGCCTTGAGTGGCGGCCGTCGGCGAAATCCCCCCAAAGTGCCAACCTAGAGATGGGGAGCTATATATACGGTCATCCATAAGACACGTCGTTTTCACTTAAGTCAAGTCTCTTCAGTGTGGCTAGACATTTTGTAAGCTACCTACAATATACTATAAATATATAATAATATAATATATTAATATATATCAACTACCTTATCTTTCTGCCTCCATTGGACCAATCAGATCCCGACTTGACAGTGAAGGCATTTGTTGCCAGACATTTCTTGTGTCATCATATCTCTGCTCACCATTCCAGAATTCCTGCATTATTGAATTGCATCTGCTTCTAAGTATGGAGTCCTGCGAATCGAAATACAATTTTGACAGGTGCCCTGCAGGTGACAGAAAAGCCAATGGAATCTGTGGCATTCCCCGCTGACCTAATCACACAGGAATCGGATTTACCGAGAATTCATCGCACATCTGAATGGTCCATATTCGAATTTTGTTGACTATTGGCCTGAACATATCCACCATCGCCCCAAAAGGTTTTGTGGTCTTTTTTACGTTGAATCATCGAAATGTATACAAAGCTGACTTGAAAAACTATTTGAAATTCATTTTTTTTTTGAAAAATCCATCGTCTCAATCTAAATGGTCATAATTTTTCAAGAATATCAAATTTGTCCCATAAAAACGTATCGAAAACCGATAAATTTTTGACACACATATAGTCTCTTCAGGGAAAGTATACTGTTCCTACAAAGCCTGAACCGAAAAGAATCCACCTTTGAACAGATTTTGATTTTAGCCATCGTCATCTAAATGGGGTCACATTAAACTTTCAGATTTATTATTATATTGGCCTGAAGGCAATTATAAATGCATGTATCGCATAAAATTCCGATAATTATAGAAAATACTCTTGACAAATAATCCCCCGGAGGGCCCCAAAAGATGGGCCCTTTCCCCAAATCGCAGAACAACCGTACAACTGTTTCGACTTATTAAGTCCTTCAGCGATGATACTAACGACCCCCTCCGACAGAATCGCAAACCGGGACTCACTAGGCCATGGTCAGAGACCATATCCTTCCGGCGCGAGTTTTCGCAGGTGTTCAAACTGGTGACCTTTTTTTGCTGTAATGGAAAAACACATGGAATTGAAATGCGTCATAAAATCGTTTTCAATCGTTTTTGCTAGTTTGGGCATTCCTTCTTTCAATTGGCCTCTTTGACTATTGCAGGATTTGTTGGCCTATGAAGTATTTAAGATGCGTCTAGATTAAATGCCACATAGCATACTTACTCATGTTTAGCCTTTTAATAATATATATATATATATAATATTATATATATATATATATAATAATATATATATATGTAGGTATTATGTAAAAACAAATTTCTTTGCGATGAAACAAAGAAAATTACAGTGCTCAATCACAGTTTGTAAGAGCTAATATTTATTTTATTTTACAATGTTTCATAGTTATCAATGTTCCATTATCAACGACCCCGGTTTCAGATGCTTAAAGGCAATCATTCAGCGTTTGAGGGAGCAAGATCCCAATGGTGTTTGATTTGTGTTCTTTACTCCAAAAATCACATTTAGGATTGTAAATAACGTCGTTCAAACCGACGTTTTATTTACAATCCTAAATTGATGAGTAAAGAACACACAACAGAACACCATTGGGATCTTGCTCTCCTCAACTGGCAATGATTGCTTTACGATGAAACCCTGGTCGTTGCATAACAGAACATTGATCTATTGAAAAGCATCTGTAAAAATAAGATAAAAAATAAATATAGTATATATATTATATATATAATTATATATTATTAAACATACTACGTATATATATATATATTTATGGTAGAAAATGTGAGGAAGGTTAATCCGACAGTATGTGGAGAAAAAGTAGACAAACACGGATGTTATGGAAAACTTTTATGTTTATTGTCGACGGTGCCAACGTTTCGGTCTCTTAGTAGACCATCTGGTCAGGACTTGGATATAGTTCTTACCCAATGAGGGGAAATTCTCAACAAAAAAAAAAAATGGTATAAGAACTATATCCAAATCCTGACAGCATGTGGTCTAATTAAGAGAGTACCGGAAACGTTGCACCGTCGACAAAAACATCAAGTTTCCCATAACATCCGTGTTTGTTCTAGCTTTTCTCCGATATATAATTATTATAATATATATTAATATATATATATATAAAATATACATCATATATATATATAAACATCAACACCCTTTTAGACTAAGACTAAATAATCACAAATCCATCTCATAAGATCTCAATATCCCGCAGTAGTACCAAGAGCACTTCATTTTTAACACCTTTACACACAACCTTACTCACCTCAAATGCATCTTATTAGAACACCGATTTCCAACAACGCAATCTCGAAAACAAGCAGAAACTAAATGGCGATTCTTTAAAATTACAAACACACGTGAAGGGATTGAACGCAGACATCGGAATTCTCCGTTATTATATAAATATTTTCACAGAGAACAACAACCAGAACAAGGAAAGCCGTTAAACAGTAATAACATTCATTTGATAAAGGGTATTAACGAACCTTTAAAATTCTATGACAAATAAATAATTAAAAAAAATAACGTGAATTACATCCATAATATCCGAGTTCATTCATTTATAATATTTTTAATGCTTCGTTTAAATAACGGCCAACTTTAAAAAGAAATATATATATATATATATATATTATATATATATATAAAATAAAATCTTAATGAGTCAGACGAACCTACCTAAAAGTTTCGCCCTTTAATGCTCTTCAGGGCTAAGATCTGACTCTTAGCTCTGAAAGAGTCAGATCTTTAGCCCTGCGAGAGCACTTAAAGCGAAACTTTTTAAGTAGGTTCGTCTGACCTCATTATTATTTTATCTTTAATTATTTGCTCTACTTAGGTATTGAGCATTTTTACTTATTACGCTTTAGTCTCCTGGCGGTTTTGTATATATATTATATATATATATATATAAATATATATATATATATGCATATAAATGTTTTTTTCCAAAATTATTGTAACTAAGTAGATTATTTTTTGTTGGTCTTTTCTTTTTTCAAACAATTTTATTCTTCCCAGTTGATGTTTGGTAGTATATTTAATCAAACTATTTGCTGGTTTTTTTCTCACCGCGAGGATTTACCAACAAGTTTGTATTATATATATATATATATATATATAAATATATAGAATATATATATATTAGAAAAGGAAGGAAAAACTCAACACCGTAATCCATGATAAATTTATTATAATTTTTTTTTAATCCTTACTCTAGGACTTTTTCAGACTTCATTCCAATGTTTAATTTCATAGTTTAATTTGTTGACTACCATCCCCCAGCAATCTTTTTATTTATACATGTAGACCAAACAAAAAGACACATCTGCCTGTTAACAATTTGAATTTTTGATTTTTTCGAGTTTCTGGCCCACTTTTTAATTATTGGGTGGAATTCGTGGATTAGTCCACCAAAGTCAGGTTCCCCGAGTACTTTTCGGCACAAAAGAAAGAAATAAACAAAACTCAAATAACTAAAGCTTTATACAGTGAGAGAGAGACAATATTACCTAAAACGACATACCATCCTAATTACACCCAGAATTACACTTATTCCCCTAACAATGCACCTAAATATCAGCACATTTATAAAATGCTATTATTATATAACAACACTTTCCCTATCAATTTTACTCCTTCCTTTCCAACCTTCCAATATCCTAATTAATATAATTTAAATAACTAAGGATACACATCACCCGCTTGATGATGCACTTTTCGAAAGAAATGCAGAAAGTGACTCTGGGAGCTGTTCTGTGAACTTGTGTGTGTGTACAGTATCCACGTGAATACATCCATCCAATATTTTATTTATAAAGAAAAAGTATTGGCCAGATTAATAAACTTGTAAAATATAACAAGTAAGTTGATCAGAATAAAGATAGGTTTGGCTTAAAGGCAGGGAGGATGGTGTCGTTTTGTTAAGTGTGGTTCTATATCAGTGTGGTTTGTGTACTGATATATTAATCTTCATACTGTAGATGATACTGCTTATTATACTAATGATTTAAGCAAATTCTGCAATACCACACAAATGTCCCTATAATCATATATTCTATTCAACAGTAGTGCAATAACTCTCGTTAGGATTCTATTATAGTCAAAATGGATGGTATATATCGTGATGAGTTGCAGAATGCTTAATCATTACCACTAACCATGTAAGTCTCCCTCTAAGCCTAGTATCTCACTTAACGATATTACTATATATCCAGACTTATGAGTTCAAGGTTTAGAAATGGATCAATGTAAACATACCCAATTAATATATATAGAATACGAATCTGCCAATAGTGTCCACAACCACAGCTACAACTCGCAACACCATAGATGTATTAAGAGTCATTTTCATTACCTGTATTTTTATTTAAAGTGTTTTTTCCATCTTGTTTGCTGTTGGTTGTTGAGATGAACGGCTTTCCTCATATGTATAATGTTAGAAGTAAAAACAAAGACACAATCTCTAGAGTTTTAGCCTATATGTCTTTTTTAATCTTTTTTCAAGTTTTTGCAACTTTGTTATTGAATGACTAAACACCCTAATACTCGTCCAATCTGGTGCATCCGTTCACCTAGCGCGCTATGCCGAGCGGAAATATTAACAATCTGTTTATCCGATCCTGTTTACATGACGCATTTTGAATTCACGAGTAGGATTCTTCAATATATTTCTAAACTTCCGCTAGATGGGACCAACTTCAGAGATTTTCTTTCAAATGGAGAACTGTCAATTCACGATTTAAAAACATTTCTTTTGCCCCAGTTAACAGGAATCCAGAATAGACTAGAGCTATAATATATACGTTCGTTAAAATAGCCTAAAGTATACTCGCTATATAGTGAGTAACATGAACTTTAGTTAGAACTCACCAATTCATATCTAAAATATTAAAAAGTTGGTACTACAAGAGAGAGAGATGAGTAGAGAGCGAAAAAAATGCAGAAGAAAGAGAGTAATGAGAAGAAAGGACCTCATTAGTAATTTATTGTAGCTGATACAACGCTGGGCATCCAGTTGTATTCGTAGATTACGGATCGAAAATTTGTAACATGTATAAATGAAAGAATGCTTGCCCAATAACCACACACACACACACATGCCATACACCCTAATTAGCGCACGCACACTAGAAAGCACGGTTACCCACCAGCGTATGTCTCGCGAGCACACATAAATAAAAATATGGGCGTAAGAGGTATATATATATATATATATATATATAGTGTGTCAGTAGAACTGACTGAATTTTATTTTAGTTCTGATAATGCACATTAAACATATTTATAATTAGAAAGTAGCACGATAGGTATATGTTATTAATTTATTGTTTTATTTTACATAATATCAGCTAAGACATTATATATATGAATATATATCATCAATCGTTTAAACGATATTTATTAGGTTTTGACTACACGCATATAAACATATAATTATAGAATTTTGAACATAAATATTATTTACTAAATATCACTGAAACTGCAATACACTCAACATGACCTATTTCACTAATTCAAAAAATCCCAATTTTAAAATATCATACTTCCGTGAAGACTTAATAAATCCTAATTGTTATGGTGTTATTTTGCACAATAACATAGCAATGTTGCACTCTCCAGAGTGCGAGCACAGCATGCAATCGTAGTCATGTACGTTTCACCACATCTATCTGAACAATTCATATTATATAAATTGTTATATTTATATTAATGTGCGTTTTCTACATTTCTCTAATGAGACCATACACAGCTTGCTTTGGCGTTTTTCAATATATATAGGTTTACCAACCCTCCGCACGAGCACGTGATATGTGACCATCGTAATTTCGAGTACCATTCTTATAAGCGGAATGTCACCTTTCATATCATGGTTTTGTAATCAGAATAGTTTCCTTCTTTACTATAGATCCAGGTCTAGTCGCACTAACATAGGATTCTAATAAGCCTACGAGTACTGATGCCTATATTTGCCCCCAAATAGCTAGGAGGTGTGAGAGTGTAGGATTCATAACCCTTTCCCAAGGTATATGTAGCGCTAGACTAGAAGATCGCCACATTTACCCCGTTCCAGTGAATTTGAACTCGGAGCGGATCGAATGATCCTATTTACACCATGACTATAACACAATTACCACCACTGCGCTAACAATCTATCTGTGGAGTTCAAGTGTTCTTTTGAGGCGTTTTTTCATAAAGTGACAAAGCCTGTGTGTGTGTTAAATGCCCACTCTTATATAGACTTCCGCTGCGATAGATACATTGTTGGAGCCATGATTCCTTCTACGTGCCAAATCGACTGCAGTATCTCTGCTGGTCCGCTGATATTGCTTACTTACTTTCCCATATACTGAGCCTTTATCTGGGTGTTACTTGCTATTTGAACCGTTCTCGTGGTACCGCACGGAACATAGGGATTATATCCAGCAGAAGCATTCATAGGGAAAAGAAAAGATTCAAATTCCTAAAAATAAAGTCCGAAAGACAGTCACCTGGACGGTTTGGACATGAATATAACAGACTTATTCAAACTCTACGTATAAAGGATTCTAATAGACATCAAGCGAATTCTTATCTTACTTACTTTACAGTTGTCTTGTTTGATTTGTGGTCAACTTTCGTGGCCAAGTGAACCGGCAGTCAGAACTACTTAATCAACCACGGTTATGGTGTCACCAGCACGCCTATCACTGCACATCACCTATACATTGCTTAATACAAACACTAACTGTTATCTTCGTCCATTATAATGTTATAGTATGTAAAGGTTTCTTATCATACTAAGCAAGAAGTTATTGAGACTAAAACATAAATAATATATAGTAGAGAGCGTATACAGTTAAACACTATGAGTTGATACCCTATATGGGCAGACCATGTTGACTAATAATCTTGCAATTTGATATTTTAACTATAACATTTTACTAGAGATAGGATATTATAGGCAGTATGCCGGTTATAAGTTCCTCTTAGTCTCGTATAGTCGCTAAAAGTTACTCTCGCTGTGGATTCACTCACAAAGGGTTCTCGAGGTACAGCTATAACTCGGCTCTCATCGCACATACTAATCTAGTCGGTTTATATTGAGTAGCTACTAAGGGAGTGACTGTTGACTCTAAAGATGAGAGAGATGGTGGTAGGATTTAGACCTCTTACCCATCGAGAGTGCGTGTAAAATAGAGATCCCATCCAAGAAAGAAATAACGTAAATAATTATTACCTTTTACTTTCCTCTTTAAATTCTCACTATTGTAGTGGTTATCGTCTTAGATGAGAAAAATTTACAACGAAATGAAAGAAGGATAGTAAAGTGGAACAATCATCCGTCGCTTGCTCCGGCAGATAGCATGAACTATTAGTAGGACTTACCCCTAACGACTTACAATAGACTAAATCATATAGGATAATTGGTTTCAATGATTACCCTATACTGTATCGGTTATAAATCATCATAAATAATACAATAACAAATCATTACTTACTTGTGCAATTCTGCCTCTAAAATAAATGTCATCTGGGATATCAACCATAGGTTCTTTCGTGGTTCTTTATATACTCCCAGTTCCTCATCCATACTCAGACGGTATTTACTGAAAACTTCTATGCTATAAAGACTGTCATAATTATCCACCCGGAGTATTGCTTTTTCAAACTCATTATATACCTGTTTGTCTTGTTTTTTTTTTATTAATTATGAATAGTCCAAGAATATAAAATAATATGTGTTTCATAAGATAAAATCTTTCTATATAATAATATAATGAGTGAGCTAAAAATGTAAATCAACTAGTTTTCGTATCTAATCTTATATCATCCTGAGTCTATCCAGATAGGTGCTACAACTATTTTATTTGTAACATCATTATCATGAATTTTTTTTTTTTTTTTCTTTGTTATTTATTAAGTGCGCATATTCGTAAAGAGTTTTTATTTTGTGAGTATTTAATGGTTAGTTTATAAATGGGGCTCCTTTTGTCCATATGTTGTTATTTTTCTTTGGGTCTTCGTTTTTTATTAATTTTTTTTTCTTTTGGCTAGTGGTACTCTAAGAATAAAAAATCGTCATATTTTTCAAATCATCGTCGACGGAGAAAAAAAACAAACATTAACGGTCATAAAGAGTAGTGAGACTCCAAATTTACTGTAAAGCCTACATTGTAAACGGAGCCTCTCACTATTAAAAAACAATAACTCGTAATTCTCACAAAATAACAAACACTTTATAGAAATATATATAACCATTTGAATGTGAATATATTAAAAATAAATATAATAAATTGAGCTTTTAGTATTGTTTAAAAAAGGTAAACGGTGCAAAGAAAAAAAGTTATATGAGAATTACCTTTGATTGTGCCTAAAGAAACACGGACATAAGAAGTTAAGTTAAGGGCGCTATTTCTAGTTATGAATTATTTATATAAGCCGATTGGAACCTCGTTACGAGGAGATTATAGTATTGTTAACGGATTAATGACCCTGTCTAATTCTTATGATAACGGATTGTATCCATTTCATTTCTCTTCTCGATTAACGAGACTAATCATAACCATTTTCTACAACGACTGACCTCTGGAAAAAATTGAAATTTTACAAATATTATGATATGATGTAATTTACACATCCTCGGTGCTGATGAGTTTTAGTGAATTGTTCTGAAAGTACTATGTGTACCATAAACTGCATATATTCTAATTCCATATTTCGTGCTATCAGCAGAAAGCTTATGCGAGTAAAAGAGGTGTGTAGAGTAGTTATGACATACATTATCTCCTTACTCGATATTATTGCTCTCAGGACTTTTAAGAACTTTCGTTTCTGTCTATCTGTAGGAATATAACTATTACGCGTCTTGGTACTGTAAAATGCGTTGATATAAGATTACTACCTCAGTCTTTGTTTTCTTAATCTAATGGTGATATTGTCTTAATTTTCTGGGTTCTTATTGTATTCTTCTATGGGGTGATTTTTTTGCTTCACTATTTATTTTCTATATTTACTCTCAAACCAGTATTTAACCTACAAGGTGAGTACAATACCAACGATGGACGCTACACACTATATCTTAGTTTCCAATAGCTTCTCTGCGAAAATGTAACATACATCTTGCCCTCAAGGTACAAATTGGACCTCTTCTAATATAACTAACAAATATCAATCTGTCCTGAAGTGAGTGATTATATAAGTTTTGGATTAAGAAAATTGTGTCATAGTGAGCTCGTTAAATGTTCCTCTCATGTAGTTATATATCATAATTGACCTAGCAATTCTACTCTTTACTTCTTGAAAGAAGCAGTGAGTTCCTGTGAGCGTAATCAATAAAATCATACAATATTAATAATGAATAATGAAAGTAATAGTAGGAATGAATATATTCCAAATTAATAATCCAGACCATCCCCACTAAGGCTCTGCACTACCTTCTATAGTATGTTAGTAGAAGAAAGGCTAAGAATTAATAACCTCTGATGTGCAAGAAAGGCGAAGCGGGGAAAAAGGATACTTCACAACTATAGAGAGGACTGCAGTTGTATCGAGATATCTAACCCAATTTCAAAACAACTTGACAAGGTCATTACATCAATGATTACACGAAGGAGCACAAGACTATCACTATAATAACATATATAGAGCAACGGCACAGACAATAGATAGAGGGAGCGAGGAAACTCGAATTTTGCCATCCCAAATCAATAAAACACAACACAAAGACTATATAAAGTAGGCAACAAAGATCATGTAGGGAAGAGTTAAGAACAAAAATAAAGAAGAACAATTAATATAATATGTGACGCTTCAATAACTGACAAATATCTCGTTAATTAGTCTTTACAGCCACATAGAAATAGGCGATACCAATCTAGTAGAGAACTCGGTTCAAAGTGATCACAAACACAGCGAGGAATATCTCTTCAAAAAGCACGTCAAACAGAATCAACTTTTATGAGATTGTCCTGACAGCCACAATGGAAAATATAAATGCCAGCTTAAGGGTGACAAACACGACCTGAGTCACGTCGAAGACGCCGAAACACTGCAACTTTCAATAAAGACCCTAACCAAATGAGTATTAACTGCGTATAGGCACCCCTTATCGCAAACGTAATAGAGATATGAGCTTAGAACTTCCACCTTTCCTTCTCAAACCACACATATACCTACTGTGGATAACGATACCCGCAGAACTTAGCCACAAACTGAGTGAGTAAAATCTGTTATCTATATAAACTATGTACCACGGACTGACTAGTATGTGGAGCGAATTGAGTTGATCTCCCACTGGAAATCCATTGAGCAAACAATTAAGATAGACTTTAGATGGAGCTCGATAGCAGACACAACCATGTCATGTACTAGCGCGATAACAACCCAATCTGTTCTTGAAGATATCGCGAAACGCACAATTAATTTCTCTATGATCATATTGATAATATAAAAAATCATTTTATTAGGAATCACCTTTTATTTATACCCAACGTGAAGCATAGGCCATGATCCTAGTGTGTGATGTTTTCACATCGCATTAGCTGATGTTTTCACTGAGTCTGGAGTGACAGCAGCCTCCAGGTCTTAAGGGAACTTCGTCTGATATTCTGGCAGATTGCTACAGTGCAGTGTTCTGGATGGGTATCAATCTACCTTGATTTTCAGACTTTCCTAATCTTTCAATCCTTTTGGCTTTTCCAAGTGCACCAACTACATTTATCTCACTTCATATCCATAACTTTTCAGTGTCTCTGCAAGCTCCAAGTATTTGTCCATTTTTTTCATTTCCGTTAGCTCCTCTGTGATCTGCTGGCACTGCAAAATCCACCAGTTGACAATCTTTCTTTTTTGTAATCAACACTTAGTCTGGTCCCTTCTTCCTGGGATAAAGTGATCGTTTTTATCTCAAAGTCCCAGAGAATTTGTGCGTTTCGTCCATTCTCAAAAAACAGATTTCGTTTAGCAATAACAATACATATGTGTGTAAATGATACTCCCGAATACGAAATATCTTTGAGTGCGAACTTTTGTAGTGCCAGCAGATCACAGAGTGAAGCTAACGGAAAATGAAAAAAATGGACATACTTGGACCTTGCCAGAGAACTGAAAAAGTTATGGAATATGAAAGTGAAAGATAACAATTGTAGTTGGTGCACTTGGAACAGTCCCAAAAGGATTGGAAAAGGATTAGGAAAGTCTGAAAATCAGAGGTAGGATTGATCCATCCAGAACACTGCCACTGCTGCAATCTGCCAGAATACTCAGAAGAGTCCTTAAGACCTGAGGAGGCTTGCTGTCACTCAGACTCCAGTGAAAGACCATCAGCTAATGCTGATGTTGAAAACTCAAAAGAGTAAATAATAATAATAATAATAATAATAATAATAATAATAATGAAATTATTGTGTACAGTGCTCAGGTGCACCACAACTCATCAAAGTCTCATGTCTAGTGCCACGAATAATGTATTAGTGTCAGGAAAATGAACAGTTTACAGTAGTAATATGCACGTTGTGTACTTATGTGTGTGGAGAGGGGCATCAAGTATAATGTTAGTGACTACAGGAAGCATGGAGGCCTTGAAAGATGCAGTGTTTCGGCAGCTTACAACGGACGCGGACAGCTTATTCCATGGCTCGACAATTCTGAGCGTGAAAAAAT
>JALAJA010000140.1:0-10000 GCA_023376005.1 Doryteuthis pealeii | reverse complement strand
TATAGTAAAAATCATTTCCAGTGCATTTTTATAGTAAAATTCATTTCCAATGCATTTTTACAGTAAAAATCATCTACAATGTATTTTATAGTAAAAATCATTTCCAATGCATTTTTATAGTAAAATTCATTTCCAAGGCATTTTTACAGTAAAATCATTGCCAACGCATTTTTATAGTACAAATGCATTGGACAATGATTTTTACTATGAAAAGTAAAATATTAAAATTACTTTCTATGCATTTTTACAGTAAAATTCATTGCCAATATATTTTTATAATAAAAATCATTGCCAATGGATTTTTATAATAAAAATCATTTCCAATGCATTTTTATAGTAAAAATCGTTGTCCAATCCATTTTATAGTAACAATACATCGGACAATGTATTTTCATAGTAAAAATCATTGTCCAATCCATTTTTAGATTAAATTCACTGCCTAATGCATTTTTATATTAAAAATCATTGTCCAATGCATTTTTATAGTAAAAATCATCTACAATGTATTTTTATAGTAAAAATCATCTACAATGTATTTTTATAGTAAAAATAATCTCCAATGCATTTTTATAGTAAAAATCATTTCCAATGCATTTTTATACTAAAAATCATTGCTAATGCATTTTTTATTGTAAAAAATCATTTCCAATGCATTTTTATAGTAAAAATAATTTCTAGTGCATTTTTATAGTAAAAATCATTTCCAATGCATTTTTATAGTAAAAATCATTGCTAATATGTTTTATAGGAAAAAAACATTGCCCAATGCATTACAATACGGTTATTAGAAAGTCTTAAATAGCTAGGACAAAACCACATGTCGTGATTTCTGTACAGAAATTCGGGCGGGAACAGTGAACACGAAGATGGGCGTCTAACTTACAGCGATGAGTCGACTGTAATTTATAGCAATGAACGTCAAATGTTTCTCAACTCTGTGTATCGTGAGTGTCATTATATTTGCATTTTATAGTAAAAATCATTGTCCAATGTCTTTTTATGGTAAAAAGTCATTTCCAATGCATTTTTATAATAAAATAACTTTCTATGCAGTTTTATAATAAAATTCATTGCCAATGTTTTTTTTATATAGTAAAAATCATTGCCTATGGATTTTTATAATAAAATAAATTCCAATGCATTCTTATAGTAAAAATCATTATCCAATGCATTCTTATAGTAAAAATCATTGTCCAATGCATTTTTATCGTAAAAATCATTGCTAATGCGTTTTATGGTAAAATAATTTTCCAATGTATTCTTATAGTAAAAATCATTGTCAAATGCATTCTTATAGTAAAAATCATTGTCCAATGCATCTTTATATTAAAAATCATTGTCCAATGCATTTTCATAGTAAAAATCATTGTCCAATGCATTTTTATAGTAAAAATAATTTCCAATGCATTTTCAAAGTAAAAATCATTGTCCAATGCATTGTTATCGTAAAAATAATTTCCAATGCATTTTTATAGTAAAAATCATTGTCCAATCCATTTTTATCGTAAAATCATTGTCCAATCCATTTTTATCGTAAAAATTATTTCCAATCTATTTTTTAAAGTAGAATTTATTTCCAAAACATTTTAGTAATAAAAATCATTGTCCAATGCACTTTTTATAGTAAAAATTCATTTCCAATGTATTTTTATAGTAAAAATCATTTCCAATGAATTTTTATAGTAAAAATCATTTCCAATGCATTTTTATAGTAAAAATCATTTCCAATGCATTTTTATAGTAAAAATCATTTCTAATGCATTTTTATAGTAAAAATCATTTCCAATGCATTTTTATAGTAAAAATCATTTCTAATGCATTTTTATAGTAAAAATCATTGTCCAATGCATTACAATGCGGTTATTAGAAAGTGTTAAATGGCTAGAACAAAGCCACATGTCGTGATTTCTGTACAGAAATTCGGGCGGGAACTGAGAACACGAAGATAGGTGTAAGGAGGGCGTCTAACTTATAGCGATGAGTCGACTGTAATTTGTAGCAATGAACGTCAAATGTTTCTCAACCAAACTGTGTATCGTGAGTGTCAATATCTTTGCATTTTATAGTAAAAAATCTTCGTCCAATGGATTTTTATGGTAAAAGATCATTTCCAATGCATTTTTATAATACAATCCCTTTCTATGCATTTTTATAATAAAATTCATTGCCAATGTATTTTTATAGTAAAAATCATTGTCCAATACATTTTTATAGTAAAAATCATTTCCAATGCATTGTTATGATAAAAATCATTGTCCAATGTATCTTTATATGAAAAATCATTTCCAATGCATTTTTATAATAAAATCACTTTCTATGCATTTTTATAGTAAAATTCATTGCCAATGTATTTTATAGTAAAATCATTGCCAATGGATATTTATAGTAAAATCATTGTCCAATACATTTTTATATTAAAAATCATTGCCAATGCATTTTTAAAGTAAAAAACATTGACCAGTGTATCTTTATATTAAAAATCATTGTCCAATGCTTATTTATATTAAAAATCATTTCCAATGCATTTTTATCGTAAAAATCATTTCCAATGTATTTATAGTAAAAATCATTTCCAATGCATTTTTATAGTAAAAATCATTGTCCAATGTATTTTCACAGTAAAAATCATTTCCAATGCTTTTTATAGTAAAAATAATTCCAATGCAGTTTTATAGTAAAAATCATTTCCAATGCATTTTCATATTAAAATCATTTTCAATGCATTTTTATAGTAAAAATCATTGTCCAATATTATCATAGTAAAAATCATTTCCAATTTTATAGTAAAAAATCATTTCCAATGCATTTTATAGTAAAAATCATTTCCATGCATTTTTATCGTTAAAATCATTTCCAATGCATTTTTATAGTAAAAATTATTTCCAATGCTTTTTATAGTAAAAATCATTGTCCAATGTATTTTCACAGTAAAAATCATTTCAATGCTTTTTATAGTAAAATAATCTCCTGCAGTTTTTAGTAAAAAATCATTTCCAATGCATTTTCATATTAAAAATCATTTTCAATGCATTTTTATAGTAAAAATCATTGTCCAATGCATTATCATAGTAAAAATCATTTCCAATGAATTTTTATAGTAAAAATCAATTCCAATGCATTTTTATAGTAAAAATCATTTCCAATGCATTTTTAAAGTAAAAATCATTTCCAATGCATTTTTATAGTAAAAATCATTTCCAATGCATTTTTATAGTAAAAATCATTTCCTATGCATTTTATGATAAAATCATTTCCATTGCATTTTTATAGTAAAAATCATTTCCATTGCATTTTTATTAAATCATTTTCAATGCATTTCATAAGTAAAAATCATTTCCAATGCATTTTCATAGCAAAATCATTTCCAATGCATTTTTATAGTAAAAATCATTTCCAATGCAATTTTCATAGTAAAAATCATTTCCAATGCATTTTTATAGGTAAAAATCATTTCCAATGCATTTTATAGTAAAAATCATTTCAATGCATTTTCATAGTAAAAATCATTTCCAATTCATTCTTATAGTAAAAATCATTTCCAATGCATTTTATAGAAAATCATTTCCAATGCATTTATATAGTAAATCATTTCCAATGCATTTTTATAGCAAAATCATTTCCAATGCATTTTTATAGTAAAAATCATTTCCAATGCATTTTTATAGTAAAAATCAATTCCAATGCATTTTTATAGTAAAATAATCTCCAACATCATACCCAATAAACTTGGGGTTTAGGCGTTGAAAACGCAACCACCTCACCCATTACGCAGGCCTTTTTACTGTCCGTTTTTTTTTTCTTTCTTTCTTTTCGGCAGGTGTCCAGGTATAAGTTTACACCTGCCAGGAAGACAAGCCGAAATTCAATCCTGACAAATGGTTATAGATACGGGCTGAATACAAAGAGGTTCTTTAAACATTGATTTTTGACGGCACCCTACCCCCCCCCTCCAAAAATTAGTCTGATTTAATGTTGTAACTCTGGCGGTGGGCACGAGGAAATACAAGAAAAGGTAATAGTAATGGTGGTGGTGCTGGGGGGCGGTGGTGAGCCAGAAACGGATAATGATAATGAGGAGGAGGTGTGAGAGAGGGCGAAGGAGGAGAAATTAAGTAGAAGAAGAAGAAGAAGAGTGGGAAAGTCGAAGAAGAAGAAGAAGAAGAGTGGGAAAGTGAAGAAAGAAGAAGAAGAGAAGAAGAAAAGAAGAAAGAAGAAGGAAAGTAAAGAAAAGAAGAAGAAGAAGAAGAAGAAGAAGAAGAGTGGAAAGTGAAAAGAAGAAGAAGAAGAAGAGAAGAAGAGTGGGAAAGTAAGAAGAAGAAGAAGAAGAAGAAGAAGAAGAAGAAGAAGAAGAAGAAGAAGAAGAAGAAGAAGAAGAAGAAGAGTGCGAAAGTGTGGGAGAGCAAAGAGTTAAAAAGAAAGAGAGCGAAGAATTGGAAAACAACAGAATATATATATATAATATATATAATATATAAATATTATAATAATATATATATATATATATGAGGGAAAGGCGTTGAAATGAATCCGACAGAATGAGGTAAATATAAGGAATAAAGAACAAAACTCAGAAAAAAAAAAATGTGTAGTATATTTCGCTGGAGTGTTTTATGAATTATTCGGATCATACAAGTGTTTTATAGAAGGGGGAAAATAGGTAGGTGGTTAAGTTTTGTGGTGAGGGAAAGATTTGATTGGTTATAGGGGAAATCTTTGGGAAGGATGAGAAGGAAATCAGATGGGAAGAGAGTTGAGGGAGGGAGGTAGAAAAGATGAATGGTGAGAAATACCTGGTAGGGGAGGGGAGTAGCCTTTCTTGGAGAGAGATTTGAGTAGAGGAAGTAGCAAACGGGAGTAATAAAAGGGGGTGGTTACTTCTTTTAAAAATATCAAATTCTCTCAAACAGCGAAAGTTGTGTTTTGGTATAACAAATCCTGATACCAAAAACTAGATCTTTTACTTGCACCATTTATTGAGGAAATACCACCAAATATTTCGCAAAATTTAGCCTAGAAATTGGTAGGAGACAATCTGGTAATTTTCACCTTTACTTGTTAAAATTCCTAGCATAAAATTGTGCGTGTGCATTATCTGAAATGAACTTAATTGCTATTAAGAACACATTTTATGATATTTTAATGTTAAAGCCTGCAGTTGTATTGTTTTCGAAAAAGTTTCTAAGATTTGTTTATTTCACACGGAGACTTTCAAAATGGCTACCGGCTTGTTTCAAAGTAAAAGTCAGTTGGCTAAATTCCGAGCATAAAATTATCTGAAATGAACTTAATTGTTATTAAGAACACATTTTATGATATTTTTGTGTTAAAGCATGCAGTTGTATTGTTTTCGAAAAAGTTTCTAAGATTTGTTTATTTCGCACGGAGATTTCTATATGGCTACCGGCTTGTTTCAAAGTGAAAGTCAATGGAGGTTACTCTAATTTATCCTACTAAAGGTGAAAATTACCGAAAATTTAGCAATTTCAATACGTAAAACAGAAAAGGTTGTCATTTTAAACGAAACGAATGAAATAGAATTCAAATTGAAAATATTCCCCCATCACCACCGACACCTCAGATACGTTTGTTGTTGTTGTTGTTGTTGTTTTTGTTTTTGTTTTTTTTTTTTACATAAAAATTAAGCTGTAACAGTTTTAAAGGATTGAAATCTATTTCCTCAAATGAAAATAAAGTTTTGAAGAAAAATATGTGGTAATTCTTTATGTTAACTAGCAAAATAAAAAAACGCCCTCTGGGCGACGTAAAATAAATATTGCCTGAAGAGTTGAAAATTCAACATCAGAGAGTTGCCAATGCATTTTTATATTAAAAATCATTTGCCAATGCATTTTTATATTAAAAATCATTTCCTAATGCAATTACTATATAAGTAAAATCATCAAATTTATTAAAGGAGTAAAAAATAAAATAAATTTATTAAAGGAGTAAAAAATAAAATAAAATGAAATGGAAACGAAGTTCTGATAACTTTAAATATATATTAAAATAAAACAAACTATATATAGATAGATAATACCAGGTATGTATTTATTAAAACTTGTTTAAAAAACCCAATGAGGACTGTCTAACATTGCATGCTCAAATTTTGAGTGAATTTATTCTTTTATGACGATTTTGGGTAATGTGACGTAAGCTGTGACGGAGTTTTTGTTACAGACAAAAACCGGAAGCGAATCTCCATTATTAACAGATTGCAAATTTCGCCACGTGGGATATAATACAGTTCCAAAATCGATATACCCTACTGCGACATGTGCCAGTTACTGGAAACCCTGGGAAAAAAACGTGTTCACCTCTGTCTCCTTGAGGTTCGATTTCTGGGTGTGGCAGTGTCTGGGGTTGAACGACTGCTTTTATCAAAGTCATACCATCGGTGACTTTTTTTTGTCTTTCTTTTTTATTCTCCCCAGCTTCCCTCATGCAATTAAAAAAAAGAAGATTTAACTCTTTGCCTACCGAATTTCCTCCACGGCTGTATCAACTGTTCTCCGTATATTTTAGTATAAAAATGTATGGGAATGATTTTTGCTATAAAAATGCATTGGAAAGGATTTTACTATAAAAATGCATTGGAAATGATTTACTATAAAAATGCATTGGAAATTATTTTACTATAAAATGCTATAAAAATGCATTGGAAATGATTTTACTATAAAAATGCATTGGAAAGGATTTTTACTATAAAAATGCATTGGAAATGATTTTTTAATATAAAAATGCATTGGAAATGATTTTTACTTAAAAATGCATTGGAAATGATTTTTTTACTATGAAAATGCATTGGAATGATTTTACTATGAAAATGATTGGAAATGATTTTTAATAAAAATGCATTGGAAATGATTTTTACTATGAAAATGCATTGGAAATGATTTTTACTATGAAATGCATGGAAATGAGTTTTAATATAAAAATGCCTTGGAAATGATTTTACTAAAAATGCATTGGAAATGAGTTTTACTATAAAAATGCATTGGTAACGATTTTACTATAAAAATGCATTGGAAATGATTTTTACACTATAAAATCCATTGTTTTTTTTTAATATATATATATGTGTGTGTGTGTGTGTGTATGTGTGTGTGTGTGTGTGTCTGTGTCTGTGTCTGTGTGTGTATACAGGGTGTTCGGTATAAATTTGACAGTTTCATAAGGAAAAAGAAAAAGTGCTTGGTAACTACAACATTGAATGGATTGTAAAGAAATTCAACAGACACAGAAATTACACTACTGTCAACAAGTTTCACTCAAAATAACCGCCATTAGCGTCAAGCCCAAGCTCAAACTTTTTCTTCTTTTTTTTTTCTTTTTTTTTTTTTTTACTTGTGAAATTGGGCGATATTGTCATGATTACATCCTGGATTCTAAATTCAGGACAACCGCAAATGAGTTCTTAAAACGAAACTACTGACTCTAACGCGCCGTTTTTTTTCTCTTAAGTCGTGCTGACGGTATAGGTACCAATAAATTTCCGCCCTGTCGGTGGGGCGTTAGAATACACCGACTGCGCCTCTTCAGAGGTGTAATACTCTCCCGATGTGGCGACCCTTAATGCTTAAGGACGGAGTCCTAGTGGATGAGCAGTTCATGACCTGCAACACTCCATTTAGACTCTTACATGGACCAGGCGGTCGGTCGGAAAGACCCCCTCCCATCAATCGGCTGGTCTTAAAACAAAAGTACTGATACAAAGTTAGCCTCAATCCTGCTCCTGAATCTGGAGCAAGCTGATGTTACAGTTTCCCTGGGAAGGGTCTCAAAAACTACTTTAATTCTGTCGATTAACTGGGCTTTTGTTGTACTGGCACGGCGATTGGTGTCTTTCTCAACAGCGCCACATACATAATAATCCATCGGGTAAAGACCTGGGCAATTCGGAGGCCAAACATTGGGACTGGTGTAGTCGTCAAAATTAACCGACAACCATTTTTTACTTTTCTCAGAGGTGTGGCAGTGAGCCGAACCCTGCTGCCATGCATATGGCCTACCATTGGGTACCCTTGTTATCCAGGGCTTGACTACAGTGTTTAGTAACTCCGTGTAGGCATCTGAATTCAACCTGATACACTAAAAATCATACCACCCTCAGAGGACACAAGTGTGTGTCCTCTGATGGGGTACTATGAGGTAATTTAGTCTGCATGACACGAGGAGTGTTCTTTGGACTATATGCAAGCCAGCTGTTATCCTGCGTGTTGTGCTTTTGATCTTGGCAAAAGTTTTTTCTCGTCGGAAAAGAACCAGATTGTTTGTGGTTCAGCAGGATATTTCACTTAGCTTAGAAGTATATTCGCCTTTGTCAGACGATTTTCACGGGCCTTTTCTAGTAGCAGTTGACCTCTATGAGTAGTAGCGTAGGTCTTAATTGAGTGCAAGCTTCGTGGTAGAGACTGAAACATTCAATTCTTGTGACAAAGCCCGGATTCCAATGCTAGGGTCCTCCAACACTTTTTTCCGCAGATTTTCGATGAATTCTGCTGTACAAACACAATCAGATCGTCTGTTATTTTACCTTCTTCTAGCCACAGCCTCGTAGTCTCCATTGCAATTCTCCAGTTCATACCTGATTGTTTTACAGTGTTCAGGTAGCATTGGGCAGCAACCATAATCTCCTTACTTTGATGGCCGGCACAGATCATCATGATACAAGTTATTCTCTTCCATAATTTAGGTGGGTTCCAGACATCCATTCTATCTTTTATCACGTATATGAATGAAGAAGGGTCCAAGCCTTTAATATCGTATGTGTGTATCTGTGCGTCAATACC
Organism: Doryteuthis pealeii; assembly: GCA_023376005.1. Taxonomy (NCBI): domain Eukaryota; kingdom Metazoa; phylum Mollusca; class Cephalopoda; order Myopsida; family Loliginidae; genus Doryteuthis; species Doryteuthis pealeii. Next base: position 1,211 of record JALAJA010000140.1, on the reverse strand, counting down.
TCCAACCTCTACGGAGAAAATGTCAAATTTATCCCTAAGCATCCTGTATATTATATATATATATATATATATATATATATTATTATTAGTAGTAGTAGTAATAGTAGTAGTAGTAATAGTATTATTATAGTATGTACACAAATAACGTACTCGAGTATCACCATGAAGATCTTCAGGAGTGAATTTAACTCTGAAGATCCATATGGTGAAACTCGAGTAGGTCATTTCTGTACATACTATAATAATGAATGGATAGATGGGAATATGTATATCTTATATAGATGGTAACACTACCCTCCATATATATATATATATATATATATATATATATATAATAATTGAGAGAGAGAGAGAGAGAGAGAGAGAGAGAGAGAGAGAGAGAGATATGAATACATTTTATTTATCTATTAACGCACTATCACAGATATTGAGCACTCTTCTAATAACACTGTACGTTGGATTACTACCGCTTTTTCAAGTATAATAGTGCCAACCATACACATTGATATATATATATATATATACCGACCCCTACGCACGAGCAGGATGCGACACAAGGTCAATTTCTTAAGCGGAATTTAACGGGTTTGAAATCAGAGTTTTCCTTCTCTAGATTGTTACCTAGCCTGCTTAAAGAGTCCGGTCTGCCTGCTATTTACCCATAGCTGGAGGGAGAATTGGATTCGTACCTTTCCCAAAGGGTATAGCGCCCATATATATTATATATATATAATATATATATTGTGTGTGTGTGTGTGTGTGTGTGTGTTTTTTTTAAGTTGGGCGTTATTACGAAGCATCTAAAAATAAATGAATGAACTCGATGTTATGGAGTATTGGATTTTTTTACAGACGCTTCCGCTGTCAATAACAACAGAGACAAAGATGTTGAACAGGAACAACAGTCATTTGATAAAGGAATCTAACGAACCCGAAAAGTTATGATAAAAAATAATAATAAAATAGTGAATCCAATACTCCATAACATCGAGTTCATTCATTTATTTTTAGATGCTTCGGTAATAACACCCAACTTTAAAAAAAACATAAATATATACTGAAAGAAGCATACGAGACCTCCTAAAATACAACATGAATAAGAATAAGTATATATATATATGTCAAGAAGGAGTGAATCCGTACGGTATGTAGTGTATTAGGAAAAATGAAAAAACACAGGTTTACATGGTTATAAGTGGGGCGAAGTTTAT
>JALAJA010000139.1:93207-124107 GCA_023376005.1 Doryteuthis pealeii | reverse complement strand
AGGTACCCCCCTTATAGGTCCAGAAGAAATCACCTATTTTCGGAAGTATTCAAAGTTGTGATATCTTTGGTTTTTCTGGTAGATTTCAATGCGTAGAATTCATTGATGTCAAAAAAAGCGATCAATTTTAAGAATTGGCGAAGATTTGAGCACTTTAATCACCTATGATAGGGTTGAAAAATTTTGGAATTTCATTGAAATATTAGATATGGATGTAATTGGCTTATTTGAGAGATTTTGATGCATAAAATGCATTGATTTTAAAAGAATCGCTTAATTCGAAGGATTGGCTGTAATTTGAACCCTTAAATAACCCCTTATAATGCCTGAAAATCACAAATTTCATGACAATGCTCGGTGTCGTTTTCCTGAATTTCCGTAAGGTACCCCCCTTATAGGTCCAGAAGAAATCACCAATTTTTGAAAGTATTCAAAGTTGTGATATCTTTGGTTTTTCTGGTAGATTCGATGCGTAGAATTCATTGATGTCAAAAAAAGCGATCAGTTTTAAGAATTGGCGAAGATTTGAGCAATTTAATCACCTATGATACGGTTTGAAAATTTTGGAATTTCATTGAAGTATGAGATATGGATTTAATTGGTTTTTTGAGAGATTTTGATGCATAAAATGCATTGATTTTAAAAAATCGCTTAATTCGAAGATTGGCTGTAATTTGAACCCTTAAATAACCCCTTATAATGCCTGAAATCACAAATTTCATGACAATGCTCGGTGTCGTTTTCTTGAATTTCCGTAAGGTACCCCCATATAGGTCCAGAAGAAATCACCAATTTTGAAGTATTCAAAGTTGTGATATCTTTGGTTTTTTCTGGTAGATTTCGATGCGTAGAATTCACATTGATGTCAAAAAAAGCGATCAGTTTTAAGAATTGGCGAAGATTTGAGCAATTTAATCACCTATGATACGGTTGAAAAATTTTGGAATTTCATTGAAGTATAAGATATGGATTTATTTGGTTTATTTGAGAGATTTTGATGCATAAAATGCATTGATTTTAAAAGAATCGCCTAATTCGAAGGAATGGCTGTAATTTGAACCCTTAAATAACCCCTTATAATGCCTGAAAATCACAAATTTAATGACAATGCTCGTTGTCGTTTTCTTGAATTTCCGTAAGGTACAGAAGAAAAGATATTTGAAAGTATTCAAAGTTTTGATATCTTTGGTTTTTCAGGTAGATTTCGATGCGTAGAATTCATTGATGTCAAAAAAAGTGATCAATTTTAAGAATTGGCGAAGATTTGAGCACTTTAATCACCTATGATAGGGTTGAAAAATTTTGGAATTTCATTGAAATATTAGATATGGATTTAATTGGCTTATTTGAGAGATTTTGATGCATAAAATGCATTGATTTGAAAAGAATTGCTTAATTCGAAGGATTGGCTGTAATTTGAACCCTTAAATAACCCCTTATAAAGCCTGAAAATCACAAATTTCATGACAATGCTCGGTGTCGTTTACTTGAATTTCCGTAAGGTACCCCCTTATAGGTCCAGAAGAAATCACCTATTTTCGGAAGTATTCAAAGTTGTGATATCTTTGGTTTTTCTGGTAGATTTCAATGCGTAGAATTCATTGATGTCAAAAAAAGCGATCAATTTTAAGAATTGGCGAAGATTTGAGCACTTTAATCACCTATGATAGGGTTGAAAAATTTTGGAATTTCATTGAAATATTAGATATGGATGTAATTGGCTTATTTGAGAGATTTTGATGCATAAAATGCATTGATTTGAAAAGAATCGCTTAATTCGAAGGATTGGCTGTAATTTGAACCTTAAATAACCCCTTATAATGCCTGAAAATCACAAATTTCATGACAATGCTCGGTGTCGTTTTCTTGAATTTCCGTAAGCTACCCCCTTATAGGTCCAGAAGAAATCACCTATTTTTGAAAGTATTCAAAGTTGTGATATCTTTGGTTTTTCTGGTAGATTTCGATGCGTAGAATTTCATTGATGTCAATAAAAGCGATCAATTTTAAGAATTGGCGCAGATTTGAGCACTTTAATCACCTATGATAGGGTTGAAAAATTTGGGAATTTCATTGAAATAGATATGGATTTAATTGGCTTATTTGAGAGATTTTGATGCATAAAATGCATTGATTTTAAAAGAATCGCTTAATTCGAAGGATTGGCTGTAATTTGAACCCTTAAATAACCCCTTATAATGCCTGAAAATCACAAATTCATGACAATGCTCGGTGTCGTTTTCCTGAATTTCCGTAAGGTACCCCCCTTATAGGTCCAGAAGAAATCACCAATTTTTGAAAGTATTCAAAGTTGTGATATCTTTGTTTTTCTGGTAGATTTCGATGCGTAGAATTCATTGATGTCAAAAAAAGCGATCAGTTTTAAGAATTGGCGAAGATTTGAGCAATTTAATCACCTATGATACGGTTGAAAAATTTTGGAATTCATTGAAGTATGAGATATGGATTTAATTGGTTTATTTGAGAGATTTTGATGCATAAAATGCATTGATTTTAAAAGAATCGCTTAATTCGAAGGATTGGCTGTAATTTGAACCCTTAAATAACCCCTTATAATGCCTGAAAAATCACAAAATTTCATGACAATGCTCGGTGTCGTTTTCTTGAATTTCCGTAAGGTACCCCCCATATAGGTCCAGAAGAAATCACCAATTTTTGAAAGTATTCAAAGTTGTGATATCTTTGGTTTTCTGGTAGATTTCGATGCGTAGAATTCATTGATGTCAAAAAAAGCGATCAGTTTTAAGAATTGGCGAAGATTTGAGCAATTTAATCACCTATGATACGGTTGAAAAATTTTGGAATTTCATTGAAGTATAAGATATGGATTTATTTGGTTTATTTGAGAGATTTTGATGCATAAAATGCATTGATTTTAAAAGAATCGCCTAATTCGAAGGATTGGCTGTAATTTGAACCCTTAAATAACCCCTTATAATGCCTGAAAATCACAAATTTAATGACAATGCTCGTTGTCGTTTTCTTGAATTTCCGTAAGTACAGAAGAAAAGACCTATTTTTGAAAGTATTCAAAGTTTTGATATCTTTGGTTTTTCAGGTAGATTTCGATGCGTAGAATTCATTGATGTCAAAAAAAGTGATCAATTTTAAGAATTGGCGAAGATTTGAGCACTTTAATCACCTATGATAGGGTTGAAAAATTTTGGAATTTCATTGAAATATTAGATATGGATTTAATTGGCTTATTTGAGAGATTTTGATGCATAAAATGCATTGATTTGAAAAGAATCGCTTAATTCGAAGGATTGGCTGTAATTTGAACCCTTAAATAACCCCTTATAATGCCTGAAAATCACATATTTTATGACAATGCTCGGTGTCGTTTTCTTGAATTTCCGTAAGGTACCCCCTTATAGGTCCAGAAGAAAACACCTATTTTTGAAAGTATTCAAAGTTGTAATATATTTGGTTTTTCTGGTAGATTTCGATGCGTAGAATTCATTGATATGGAAAAAGTGATCAATTTTAAGAATTGGCGTAGATTTGAGCACTTTAATCACTTATGATAGGTTGAAAAATTTTGGAATTTCATTGAAATATTAGATATGGATTTAATCGGCTCATTTGAGAGATTTTGATTGATAAAATGCATTGATTTTAAAAGAATCGCTTAATTCGAAAGATTGGCTGTAATTTGAACCCTTAAATAGCCCCCTATAATGCCTGAAAATCACAAATTTTATGACAATGCTCGGTGTCGTTTTCTTGAATTTCCTTATAGGTCCCGAAGAAATCACCTATTTTTGAACGCATACAAAGTTCTGATATATTTGGTTTTTCTGGTAGATTTCGATGCGTAGAATTCATTGATGCCAAACAAAGAGATCAATTTTAAGAATTGGCGGAGCAATGAGAACTTTAGTCACCCGTTATAGTGTTGAAAAATTTCACCTATTTCGGTAAAATTTTAGATGTGCATTCAATTGGCTTCATTGATAGATTTCGATGCGTAGAATTGATTTTAAAGGAATCGCTCAATTCGAAGTATTTTCAGTGATTTGAACACTTAAAAAAGCTCATATAGTGCCTGAAAATCACAAATTTCATGACAGTTGTCGGTGTCGGTTTTATTGAATTTACGTAAGGTACCCCCCTTATAGGTCCAGAAGAAATCACCAATTTTTAAAGTGTTGTGAGGTTTTAAGGGGTCAAATAAGAACAAAACGACGGGTAACAAATGTAGAAAAATGTATTAACAGAAAGTTGACAAATCCAATAGAGAGATGTGGAAATTACGTCCGACGAACAGAGTTATTTGCATACTCGCATTGGCTTACTGCTAAGCCACAATTATCCATGTTACTTATAGTAACCTGTCGGCGCATTCCATTAGTCTTATAGGGTGTATCACCTATTACACCCCCCTCCTAAGATTTCACTCCACAGGAGTCTTAATATCTTTTTCTTTTGGGGTTTTATGCTCATAAACTCCGTCGCTCCTCGTTTCCTTGAAGAATGGCGTTGTTGAGGGGCTGCTTGTGTTTCAGTAGGTGCGGCCCACGAGTTATATTCAATTTTTGAAAGAATGCCGGTCTTCTGCAGTCTATCCAGCTCTTTGTTGAAATGTTCTAAGGAGGCAAATGGCACATTTCTTTTCTACTTAAATACTGGCTGGATATCATCCTGTAATGCAAGTTTAGCAGTCATTTTTTTTACAACGACCAAGACCCCTAGAAAAAACGTTAGGAAAAGTTTTTTCAATTCTTCTATTAATTTTTCTGACTCGGCCGTTGAATCTTTTTATTTTCAGGCAAAATGTGTTAATGGGTGAATTCCACAACTCAAATTTTTGCATAGCGTCTGTGCCGAATAAATTGTTTGTATTTTTTAGAACAAACATTTTTAATTTCTGGGTTTGCCCGTTTAAAGTTACATTGGTGATAATTTCACCTTCGATTCGATTCGAGATCTGGCTATTTTTTTGGTTCTTAACATCGTCGGTTTACCTAGCTTTTTCTAAGTATAAGCGTTGATAATCGTTAAGTCCGACCCAGAATCTAATTGGAGTTTTCTGTTTCTGCCTAAAATTTGTACCAGTACATATTTTCTTATGTTACGGCCCTCTTGCTCGACTGACTTTGTCGTTTTTATGCTGCTTCTTCCGGATTTTTTTTTCCTTCAGTGAGAGTCCTTGTGCCCGACACGGTCACAATTTAGGCATTTCTTGTTACAGTACATGCAGTCCCTGTACCAATGAAGGGATCCACATCCAGAGCAAGGATTAGGGGGCAAATCGTCGTGTCTCTTCTTAGGTGAAGAAGGAGTAACTTGTTTTTGGGAGGAGGTCTGAATTTGTTTCTATCCTGCAATTTCCTAATGTGCCCCATAGCTGACTGTTCAATATTTTTAGAGACTTGTTTTAGACTGACAAATCTTTGCGAGTCTTCTGTCAATTGTTGCAGAGTCAAGGTTGGCTCGTTTTCCAGCTTATTTAATACCCTTCCCTAATTTCAGCGTATTTTGCTGATACTAAACCCTGGCAATAAATTAGACATTTAAAATTGTCAGAGCTTAATTCAGACAGCTTAAAATCGTCACAATGTTTAACTGTTGACGCAAAGGTTGTATAATCTTCGCTTTCCTTTCGAATTAAGTTCATGCACTTCCAACGTTTATGGAATAATGAAGTCTTAGGGCTAAACAATTCTGTTAAGAGTTTGATAGCTTCTGAAAACGATAATTCGCTGGTCTTTCGAGGCAAAATATAGTCAACAAATCTGGTGTGCTCAGTCGTACCCAGTTTGCGTAATAGAAGGCGGACCTTTTTTGAGTCCGTCCAAGTAGCACAGTCAGTGGAATATAAGTCCTCGTATCGTCTGTAATACGATTAAAAACTTATATCTTCATCTGGTGCGTAAGTAAAAGTTTCTATCGCTGTCCAGATAGCATTCTGTGTAAACGCGTTCTCGTTGTCTGCGTTTTGGCCCTTGTCCGTTATAGCTTTCATTATTTCAATCAATTTCAGTTCCGTTTGCAATTGTCTCTCCTGAAATGTTTTTCCGTTTGCAATTGCCTCTCCTGGAATGTCTTTTGTAGATCAATCTGCTGCTGTTCATTTTTCTGTTCGATTTCTAACTGCCTTTTCTGTAGCTCAATTTGCTGCTGTTGCTGGTATTTAATTATTTCTAGCATTTGTGCCTTAAAATCCTCCATTTTAGTAATATGTAACAAAAAAACGAACCAAATAAAGGTTTGAGAGAGAGAAACCAAATAAAAAATTCTGTTATGAATCCAGAAAAAAATTTTTTTTTTTTGTACAATTACTTTTTTTTCAGCAAGTGTTATTTTTTTTTTCTCTGTAAATTAGATCCTTGAACAAAAAACGGCTTTTTGCTTATTTGGACTGACGAATTCTTATAAAAATAAATTCTCTTTTGCAGAGCTACTACGATTTCCTCGTAATCCCGATGTTGCGGTTTCGTATTTCAGTGTAGCTTGGTTCACTTTTTTTTTCCTTTTTAGGTTCGATTACTTCACGAAGTTCTTTTTAGAGTCTTTTGGGAGATCCTTAATCGTCTCTTCCAAGTTTTGTGTCGTTACAAAACGATAGTTGTGTGTGAAGTCTTTTGAATCCTGGTTTGCTGGTGTTGTTGTTGTAAACGATAAACCTGCGTAAGTTACTTCGAATCCTTCGACGCCAGTTTGTTGTGAGGTTTTAAGAGTCAAATAAGAACAAAACGACGGGTAACAAATGTTGAAAAATGTATTAACAGAAAGTAGACAAATACAATAGAGAGATGTAGAAATTACGTCCGACGAACAGAGTTATTGGCATACTCGCATTGGCTTACTGCTAAGCCATAATTATCCCTGTTACTTATAGTAACCTGTCGGCGCATTCCATTAGTCTTATAGGGTGTATCACCTATAACAGAAAGTATTCAGAATTTCGATATTTTTTGCTTTTCTGGTAGATTTCGTTGCGTAGAATTCATTGATGCCAAACAAAGCAATTAATTGTAAGAATTGGCGGAGATATAAGAACTTTAATCACCTATTATAGTGTTGAAAAATTTTGAATATCCTTAAAATTTAAGATGTGGATTTAATTGGCTTTATTGATAGATTTTGATGCATAGAATGCATTGATTTCAAAGGAAGCGTTTAATTCGAAGGATTGGCAGTGATTTGAACCCTTAAATATCCCTTTATACTGCCTGAAAATCACAAATTTCATCACAATTGTCGGTGTCGGTTTTATTGAATTTGCGTAAGGTACTTCGAATCCTTCGCCTTATAGGTCCAGAACAAATCACCTAATTTTGAAAGTATTCAGTGTTTCGATATTTTTTGCTTTTCAGGTAGATTTTGATGCGTAGAATTCATTGATGCCAAAGAAAGCAATCAATTGTAAGAATTGGCGGAGATATGAGAACTTTAATCACCTATTATAGTGTTGAAAAATTTCGAATTTTGTTTAACTTATAGTCAACCACAGACACGTGTTTCGACTTATCAAGTCTCTTCAGTGTGGCTAGCCATTTGTAAGCTACCTACAGCCGGAATTGAAATCCGATCGGTTCAGTGTCAGCCCGTCACCCTATCCATCAGGCTGTCATCACCTATAGAAAGCAAAGGGGAATTTAACTGTTTTAATAAACACATCGCTTTGTATGTATAGGCCATCATAGAGTGTTCCATCCCTTATATGGGAGTGCGTTGCTTTTACGTTTTTAATTGGCGGTCATTAGCGAAAATCCCCTCAGAGTGCTTACAATGCGTTTAAGGAGCAATTGTCACTATTGGTTTCAAAGCACTTATCATAAAGAGGCGCGTTTTTTAATGATAAGTGGCCAATACCCAGCTTTTCAATTCTTTAATACTAAATAACTAAGACCGAAGGGTTAAAGAATCTCACTGATGATAAATGAGACGCTTCGATCCCTCTACTAAGTCTAGCCACACTGAGTAGACGAGATGCGTCAAACCTGATAGAGCCTTTTGGAGGGTAATTTAACTGACAGTCACCGTGTACGCTTAAGCAAGGCTCACCTATTAATGGATACAAGTTCTCTGATGACCTTAACATATATACCTATGCATATATTTATCAGTAAAAATTCTGACGGCAGAGCGGTTAGGGATGATGAAAAATTGGCCGGGTTTCAATTCCAGCTGGAGGTAGTCTGCTAAGTCTAGCCACACTGAGGAGACATGATACATCAAATACGGTGTCTGTGGATGACTATATATATATATATATATATATATATATATATATATATATATATATTATTTATTATTATACTAAAGCTGAGATTTTGACCTTTCCATAGCTAAAGGCTTTTTTGCTGGTGACCTTAATCACACGAAATTTGTCATAAATTATTGCTTAGTTTTAGAACTACTTAATGTTTTAAAAAAATCCACTTTAATTGGTTTAATTAGTCGTAATTTGCAATTAAGTCAAAACTTGACCCGTCTCTGTCTTTACATCCTACGTAACTCCCCTTTTTACCCGCTATACGCCAAAGAAGGGGAGTGAAATTGATCACAAGTAATGTTTTTATTACTAAAAAGGCAGCAGTGAAACCCCTCCCCTCCCCTTTCTTCTCTCGACTAAAGGTGAGTGAAAAACACCCGCCCAATAAAAATTCTAATGTCTATTTCAATTGTCTAGGTCAATTAATTGAAAAATCTGTGTTTTTTTGAAAATACAATTCTAACCCACACGTTTGTAAAAAATGTACCAAAACTCTGAAAATTTAATTAAAATCGAACACTTCTCTGTGTTGATTTAGCAACGAATTTGTTGCATGAGGAACTAAATCAGGGCTGTCACCGTTTTACGGTTTCTGTTTCGCCCTGTAGTAGTAGTATATAAACACGAGGTGAACAGAACCAATTGAGTTACTGTTGATCGAATGGTCAGACAGGAACGACACATGGTGGCAACGAAAGGATAAAGAACGTCCCAAGAAAAAAAAAAAAAAAAAAGAAAGAACAGTATTTTTGGAAGACGCACGAAATTTAAAGTTTTCACATCAGTTTTGTTGTGTTTATTTTCAACCACGTGTGCCGGAAAAAATGGCGGAGCAGGATAGAAAAGAGTTTTGCAAGCCGGTGACCGGAATTAAATCACTACAACCTCTTTGTATGGATGGAAATCTAGCAAAAAATAGGAAGCTTTTTAAGCTGAAATGGCATAACTATGCTATTTAGCTCGGCAGTCGGTACATTACCAAACGGCGTTACTACTTCACACGCTCGGAGATGAAGCGTTACAAGTTTACTACGGCTTTCATTTTTCAACTCCGGACGACGAAAGAACCCCTGGAGAGATAATTCAAGCGTTTGATGAATATGCTATAGGCGAGACTAACGAAATTTATGAACGTTTCGTTTTTCATACGAGGAAACAAAGCGAAGGGGAAAGTGTGGAAGTATTTATTTCGGCACTCCGGACATTGTGCAAAACCTGTAATTTTTGTAATAATTGTGTGACGTCAGAACTTTGGGACCGGATAGTTCTGGGGATATACAACCCTCAAACACAGGCTGAGTTGCTGAAGGTGAGAAATTTAGACTTACAGAGGTGTATAGATATTTGTAAACTGACAGAAAATACTGCACAACAATCTCTTGCCTTAAGACCCGAGGGGGTGAACAGAGTGGAATTTAAACGGAGGGAACAGGCATCTACACGGAAGTGGAAGGAATGCACTGCGTGTGCGACGAAACATGGGCCGAGTAGAGAGCAGTGCCCGGCATTTGGGAAGACATGCTTTAAAGGCCAAGGGAAACATCACTTTGCTATTAAGTGTAAATCCACAAGGAGGAAAAATGTGCGGACAGTTGAGGCCCATCTAAGTGATAGTGACAGTAGTAGCAGTGGTTATAAATATGGATACATAGACACCGTCACAACAAGGAAGAGAGTTAATGGGGTCCAGCAGAATGATAAAAGCAGAAATGATGGTAGGAGGAAAACCGATAGCATTTCAGCTTGATAGTGGAGCTTCTGTAAACATACTTAATGGGAAGTATGTCACAACGAAAAACCTGGAACCCTCAAAAAAGACTCTTGTAATGTGGAATGGGGCAGAAATGAAACCATTAGGGGAGTGTCGGGTTAAAATGATAAACCCCAAAACAGGACAAAAATATGCAGTGCAATTTGTAGTTGTACAAGAGGACTTCCACCCCCTACTTGGTGCGTCGGCAATCCAGAAGATGGACCTGATAACAGTCAATAATGACAATTTCAAGATAGTTGCCAAAGTATCGCAACTGGAAAAACTCAGTAACCAGCGTCCGGCCAACATCCTAGAGGAGTTCAAGGATGTATTTAAGAATGAGTTGGGACAACTACCAGGGGAGGTACACTTGGAGGTTGATCCTAACATACGACCCCATGTAGCAGCGGCGCGTAGAATTCCTGTAGCTCTCAAAGGAAAACTGAAAGCTGAACTAAGGAGACTAGTGGAAAAGAAGGTAATCGAGCCAGTAAGTGAACCAACACCATGGGTGAGTGCACTAGCACTAGTGGTCAAGAAAAATGGGAATTTGCGGGTATGTATTGACCCAAGACCACTAAATAAAGCTCTGAAACGGGAACATTTTCACCTACCTGTACTGGAAGATCTGCTCCCAGAGCTGGCTGATAGCAAAGTATTCTCGACCCTAGATCTACGCGATGGATTTTGGCATCTAAAAATGGATGAAATAAGCAGTCGGCTAACAACATTTGCCACACCATTTGGCCGGTTTCGATGGAAGGTATTACCATTTGGAATTGCTCCAGCCCCAGAAATATTTCAGAAGGTTCTTTATAACAATGTTTCTGACTTGGCAGGAGTGGTCAACAAAGCAGATGATCTTTTGGTGGTGGGCAAAGGAAAAACCATGGAGGAAGCTATGGGGGATCATGACAAAAATCTTAGAAACCTGTTACAAAGATGTCGTGAGCGTGGGATGCGGCTGAATGCTGAAAAAATGGATTTAAGACGAACTTCTCTATCATTCATGGGCCATGTAGTGACCAGTGAGGGTTTGCGCCCTGATCCGGAGAAGATCAAGGCCATAAAAGGGATGCCATCGCCAACGGATGTGAAGGGAGTACAACGTTTGGGTGGGTTTGTGAACTATTTGGCAAAATTCCTACCACACATTTCGGACGTGATGGCTCCTATTCGCAATCTCACCAAAACAGATGTGCCTTGGACATGGTCCCAAATCCATGAAGAAGCATTTGAGGAAATAAAAAAATTGGTGAGTGAAGCACCAGTGCTAAGGTACTACGATCACAGGAAACCTCTAGTCATCCAATGTGATGCAAGTGAGAAGGGCTTGGGAGCAGCACTGCTGCAAGAAGCAACCACTGGCCTATATCAGTCGGGCCCTTACAGACACAGAAACCCGGTATGCCCAGATCGAAAAAGAGCTGCTTGCGGTAGTCTATGCATGTGAACGGTTTCACCAATATAAATTTGGTCAACACGTCACAGTACTGAGTGATCATAGGCCTTTGGAAGCAATAATAAAAAAGGAATTGGGGAAGTGCCCAAAACGCTTGCAGAACATGTTGATGAGGCTTCAGGGATATAACACTACGGTTCTGTACCACCCAGGCTAGAAAATGTACCTTGCAGATACATTATCAAGATCATATATCCATGTAGTAAGCGCTGATGATGATTATGAGGATGTGAGGGAAACCAAATACATTCCTGTAACAGAGAGGAGGTTGTGCGAGCTGCGATCAGCCATGAAGGAAGATAGAAGTATGCAGCAATTACAGAAGGTCATACTGGAAGGATGGCCAGATGACAAATTACACCTGGACCCATATGTGAGACCATATTTCAACATTCAAGATGAAATGACCGTACAGGATGGATTACTTTTTAGAGGAAACCGTGTGATAGTTCCGACAAGCCAGCGGGCCGTCTTGAAAGAAAAATTGCATTCCACACATTTGGGAGTAGAAGGATGTTGCAGAAGAGCTAGAGAATACTTGTATTAACCAAATATGAATAGTGATATCAGGAACTATGTGGCAAAGTGTCCAACATGTAGAAAATATGAAGTTGCTAACCCGGCAGAACCTTTAATGGTCCATGAAATTCCGGAGAAACCGTGGGCAAAAATTGGAGTGGATCTGTTCATGTTTGCAGATAGGGACTATCTATGCACCGTAGATTATGTGAGTAATTTCTGGGAGATTGATCATCTCCCAAATATACAAGCAAAAACTGTGATCACCAAGCTGAAACATCATTTTGCACGATACGGGATTCCAGATCAGGTTGTCACAGACAATGGAACACAGTTTAGTGGACAGGAATTTGCTACCTTTGCGCAAAGATGGTGTTTTACGAATACGCCTGTCAGTCCTTACAACAGCAAAGCCAATGGTAAAGTGGAATCTGCAGTAAAAATGGTAAAAAACCTATTCCGGAAGGCAAGGGACGATAATGCTGATCCATACCTAGCGATGTTGGATCACAGGAATACACCCGCTAAAGGTCTCCTGTCACCTGCACAGAAGCTGATGTCAAGAAGAACGAAAACGCTTCTTCCAACCAGAGAAGATCTGCTGAGACCAGAAATTCCCAGGAACCTGAAAAGTACTATGAAGTACAACAGAAAGAAACAAGAACAGTACTTCAACCACAAGGTGAAATCACTTCAACCTTTAATTCCTGGAGATGTAGTGCGTGTGAAACCGCATGTGAAAGGACAGAAAGAATGGAAAAAGACAATTGTGGTGCAAAGACTGGATACAAGGTCATACCACGTCAATGTTGAGGGGCAGCTGCGTCGACATAATAGAATAGACTTGAAAAAACAGCAGAAGCAACCCCGTTACCATCATTGGGTCACCAGTCCTACCACCTAAATAGCGAGGCATCAGCAACCCTAAGACCTTGTAGAGAGGCGAGTCCTACCCAACAAAGACCCCAGGAAAATACATTGAGGGAAATTGTGAGTCTGGCATCAAGTCCAACAGAATCAAGTCCGGAGACTGAGAGGACAGCAGAGGATGCAGTGAGGAAAACTCGATCCGGAAGGATAGTCAAGACTCCAGTGAAATTGAGGGACTACACCAAATAAATTGAGTCCAGAGTGAAAGGGCAGACTGGGATGCATGCCTAGATCATGAGGATATAGTTGTCTACTAGTGGTTTAGAGACAGTTAAAATAGGAAAAAAAAATCCCTTCTTTTTCAGAAGAAGGAAGATGTTGCATGAGGAATTAAATCAGGGCTGTCACCGTTTTACGGTGACGTTCGCCGGTTTCTGTTTCGTCCTGTAGTAGTAGTATATAAAAACGAGGTGAACAGAACCAATTGAGTTACTGTTGATCGAATGGTCAGACAGGAACGACACAGAATTAATGTTTATTCTATTTTAAAACTTTCTGATTTTTTCCAAGTCACTTAACTTTGACTCCCCTGTTTTTCGGGTACAAAATAACGGTGTGTATATATGTGATTGATACTATTTTCTGCATAAATAAAAAGACAGAGGTGTGAATAGAAGGAAAACACTTTTTTGGTTTTCTTTGCGGAGAAACGTACCGGCCCCCTGCCTCAAAAAATGCTTGCCGGTGGCTGCTGTAAAATAAAAATAAAAGAAAAAACATCAACTACGATTGAAGTCCGTGACCGAAGCGGTGTTACTTGAATAAAAACAAACTCGGGTTAGGGTTTGGGGTTGGGGTTGGGGTTGGGGTTTAGGATTAGTTTAATGGGAATGTAGCGTTAGTTTGTATTCACCTGGTGGAGTTGTCTGCCCCTTTTAGTTTGATGATGCCCGCTAGGGCACCAGTATTTAAGCGCCGGTTTCAAAGACTTTCGCCCTCTTTCCTGTCTTCAGCAACTACGAGCCACATGGGGTAGATTCTATCTAAACCCTCTCGTGGGGCTCCGCCCCCCTTACATTACTGTAAGTCCTCACAGCATGGACTATTCCTAGTCTCATGTCTGTGCCTTTTATTGTATATCTGTATCATTCATGAATGTGTCTTATCTTGATTTGTGTACCTCTTTTTATGTGTACTCTTTATTATGAACGTTGTACAACTGTTATCCATGTGCTGTGTTATTAAATGTTTGTCTATTAACCTTCGTCGGAGTTATTTGTATCCAAAGTATGGGAACTTTAAACCACGTTACAACTGGTGACATCCCGAAGTGATATGAACACTTACCCTTTTTGCCCAAGTCGACCAAAAAAATGGTCGTAAAAGTACTCGGGACTTTCAATACGAACTTTTAAAAAAAAAAGAAAAAACGGTGACCCCCTCAAAGAAATTATTTCTTTTTTCTCCGACAGTTATGGACACATTTTTTTACAGCGCTGGATATCTTCTAAAAAAATTTAAAAAAGATTCAACACCAAGAATTCTTTTTTTACCGAGAGGAAATGTTCAGCCATCAGCCGGGGACAGTTTGACACGTTCCCCCACCCCAGTGACACTACAGCTTCAATTCAGCGATTACTACTAAGGATACGCACATGGCCACACCATGTGACCCGGATTCCAACCGCAAGGCTACTCAGCGAAAAAATTTTTTTGCTACCCCTCAGAAAGTGAGATGTTCATCTAAAATGTCCATTTCAGGATTACGGTATTTTGTGCCTCCCAGACTCAAGGTACCGACCTTAAAAATTTCAACTCGACCTAGGCGTCTAAGAAGACATTGAACCAGGTCAGCATTGAAGAATGGAAGGAAGAGACGTTGAATTTCAAGTTTTTTATCCACACCACACAGAGACATTTGCTCCATATTTTTCCTCAAACTGTTGAAAATTGTACACCTGTACAGAAAATTTTATATGTTAAAAGTTGAACCTGAAATAACGTTCGTAAAATTCTTTTAACATTTGTTTCTTTTGAAACACACTTTTAACGATTCCCGTCGTTTTTGGGGCATTTTGTGCCTACCATTTTGTTTCCAGGAGAAAAATTATTCCTCACGGATAAAAGCAGTCCTTATTTCAACTCAGGAATTTGGAAGAAAGTTGATTTCTTTAAATTGTAACCATACCACATAGGAGTTTTTCCCACTGGACTTATACATGAAAATTCTCTTGTTTGTATTTTAAATTACATTCCTGTTTTTTCATGTTTTTATTTTATAATTTGTGGGAATATGTATATGCAAATTTTATTTCTGTTTTTGGAACTTTTGAACTTTGAACATTCGAAGCTCTGTTCTTTTCCTTAAAGGAATATATTTTTTTTGTTTGTCATGCTTGTCTATAAATTTTTTGCCCCGCTAAAAATTTAGGGGGGAGTATTTGTAGCGTTAGTTTGTATTCACCTGGTGGAGTTGTCTGCCCCTTTTAGTTTGATGATGCCCGCTAGGGCACCAGTATTTAAGCACCGGTTTCAAAGACTTTCGCCCTCTTTCCTGTCTTCAGCAACTACGAGCCACATGGGGTAGATTCTATCTAAACCCTCTCGTGGGGCTCCGCCCCCCTTACATTACTGTATGTCCTCACAGCATGGACTATTCCTAGTCTCATGTCTGTGCCTTTTATTGTATATCTGTATCATTCATGAATGTGTCTTATCTTGATTTGTGTACCTCTTTTTATGTGTACTCTTTATTATGAACGTTGTACAACTGTTATCCATGTGCTGTGTTATTAAATGTTTGTCTATTAACCTTTGTCGGAGTTATTTGTATCCAAACTATGTTGAACTTTAAAACAAACGTTACAGGAAAATAAATAATTTGGGTTCTTTTTTTTAACCCAGAAAAAACAGAACCCAGACATTTTGTAATAAAACCGTTAATTTTAAGTAGGGGTGGGGTTAGAGTTTAGGGTTGGGGTTGGGTTTTCGGGAAAAACGCCCTAAGTTGGTTGGGTTTTTTTGTTTTGTTTTTTGCAAGTGACACCGCTTCATCTATGGACTTCAATCGTAGCTGGTGTTTTTTTCAGCAGCCACCGGCTAGCGTTTTTTGAGGCAGGAGGCGGAACATTTCTCTGCAAAGAGTACCGTTTTTTAAAATTTTTTAAAAGAATCTGCTCGAGTAGTAAATAAGTTCCGAAAATCGAAAAATAAAATGAAAATGAAAACTAGAAAATCATTTTTGGAGTATTATTTGGGTAATATTTGCGGAGTTCTGTCCTGGAATCCTGCCTCAAAAAATGGTAGCCAGTGACAGCTGAAAAAAAACAAAAACACCAGCTACGATTAAAATCCGTAGCCGAAGCGGTGTAAAAATTAGTTAGTGTTTAGGGCTAGGATTGCGGTTGGGGTTTGGGTTTCGGGTTAGTTTAATGGAAAATAAATAAATAATTTGGGTGATCCAGGAAAAACAGAACCACAAATTTTGTAATAAAACTTAATTTTAACTAGAGGGGGTTGGGTTGGGTTTTCAAGAAACTTTTTTTTCTTTTTTTCAAGGGATACCGCTTTGGCTACGGACTTCAATCGTAGCTGGTGGTGTTTTTTCAGCAGTCTGCGGCTAGCAGTTTTTGAGGCAAGAGGCATGTCTTCATAAAAATGATTTCTATAACCTCCAGTTCTCAAGTGATTCCCCATCCAAGCACTAATCAGGCCGTAGTCTGCTTAACTTCTTTGATTGAACGTGAATCGGAGTGCTCAGCGTAGTTTCACCCTAAGCCGATACTGAGAGGAAATTTGAAATTCTTAAAGCTTTCTTTTTACAAATTTCAATAATAAACACGGAAAACAGCAAATTTAAAAATAAAAAGGACTTAGAGTTCCTGGAGTTACCTATGTTATATCAAAGAAAATATATCGCTTATGATTCACAATCCTTACACACAAAATATACACTCGCTAACAAAACAAATTAAAACACAAATCGGAGGCAAAATTAACACAAATCGGCTGGGGGTCCAGTGTGCTTCGGCCTCTGGACCGGTGAAGTACAGTTAATGGCATCGATCCAGGGGGGCCATCCCCCCAGATCCTTGCAATTTTTATGTGCCCACGTAAAAACGAGACCTTGTGTCCAGCCCTCATAAGTGGGATGAGCAGGCAAATATCCTTACCTTCCCTGACCACCACGAGGCCACTGGGTCATTCCTGACTTATTTCCCACACCAAGTGAACATATCAACTTACATCGGCACCCTACCGACATTACACATTGACCATCACAGGCCCATCTGCCTACGTCACTATTCCTGACTTATTATCTACGACTGCAACTATCCACACCCACACTACGCAGAGCCTGACGTATTATCATACGATACCCACACCTCACTGCACCTCACGACCCCAGGGCCATTCCTGACATACCCCACTCGTGCTACCAGGCCACTGAGATATTCCTGACTTACTCCACTCGGCCATTCCAGAGTTTACTACTAATACTTCTGACGACAACAACAACGTTTTCAACACTTGTTTATTTTAATAAACGATTTTAAACGCAAAATCTTCTTGTCCATTTTTCCCTTTGCAAACCATACGCTTTACAGATATCTCAAGATATATCACCTAGCTGTCCCCCATACAGCTGTCTGTACATAAAAATAAGTTCCCTTTTTTTCAGTCTACTTGTTGACACTAATGCTGGTCAGAGTCAACGGTGTCAGATTTCAAAAGTAGTCAAGTCCTACTACTTCAAAAGTAGAATCACATCCTACTACTTTTTGTTTTTCCTGTTTTTGTTCTTGTTCTTCTTGTCCTTGTTGTTGTTCTTCTTGTAATATTAAAGCTTAATTTCAAGCTTAGCCATAACCATAAATTACTTAGGAAAATATACGAAAAATCGAACAAATTTTACAATTTTTCGTATATTTATACTTCTCTTTCCTCTTCCTATTATTCTTATTCTTATTCTTCACCGAACCATAACCATGGCCGGAAATGAAGAATGAAAACTGTCGAGATTCAAAGAAATGAAACATTTTCTTCTTCTTGAAATTTGCAAAAAGAAAGCTTTAAGAATTTCAAATTTCCTCTCAGTATCGGCTTAGTGTCAAACTACGCTGAGAACTCCGATTCACGCTCGATCACCGAAGTTAAGCAGACTAGGACCTGATTTGTGCTTGGATGAGGAATCACTTGAGGTTATAGAAATTATTTTTATGAAGACATGAAAAACCAAATAACTAGAATTTTATTTTATTTTATTTTATTTAGCATTGCAAGGTAAGTTTAGATTTAAAATTAACGTTTGAATTAGGGTTAGGATTAACATTTGCATAAGAATAAGAAAAAGAAGAAAAATAAGAAAAAGAAAAAAAGGAAGAAGAACAAAAAGAAAAAGTAGAAATAGAGAAAAAATTGTGAAATTTGTTCGATTTTTAATATTTTTCGTAAGTAGTTTACGGTAAGGGTTAGGGTTAGGGTTATAGCTAGGGTTAGGTTAAAATTAATCTTATATTAGAATAAGAATAATAATGAGAAGAAGAAGAAGAAGAAAAAGGAGGAAGAAGAAGAAGATAAACAAGTAGAAACATACAAAAAAATTTGTGAAATTTGTTCCAATTTTCGTTTTTTTTTCGTAAGTAATTTAGGGTAAGGGTTAGGGTTAGGGTTATAGCTAGTCACCCTGACCTGATATGAACGTTATCATCCTGCACCTTCTTGCAACAAGTCCACTTGTTGTCGCTAATACTGGTCAGAGACAACAGTGTCAGATTTCAAAAGTAGTCAAGTCACCCTGACCTGACATGAACATTATCATCCTGTACCTAATAGAATCACAGCCCTCTACTTTTTGTTTTTCTTGTTTTTTTCTTGTTCTTCTTGTCCTTGTTCTTGTAAACGAAAAATCGAACAAATTTCACAATTTTTCGTATATTTATACTTCTTCTTCTGCTTCTTATTTTAATATTAAAGCTTATTTTTAACCTAAACCTACCTAATACCCTAACCCTATC
This sequence comes from Doryteuthis pealeii, assembly GCA_023376005.1. Classification (NCBI taxonomy): domain Eukaryota; kingdom Metazoa; phylum Mollusca; class Cephalopoda; order Myopsida; family Loliginidae; genus Doryteuthis; species Doryteuthis pealeii. Next base: position 105,241 of record JALAJA010000139.1, on the reverse strand, counting down.
ACTTACCGTAAATTACTTACGAAAACAATTACGAAAAATTGAACAAATTTCACAATTTTTTGTATTTTTCTACTTGTTCTTGTTCTTGTTCTTCCTCTTGTTCTTTTTCTTCTTCTGATTCTAATATTAAAGATTAATTTCAGCCTAACCCTAGCTATAACCCTAACCCTTACCGTAAATTACTTACGAAAAAAAAGATTAAAAATCAAACAAATTTCACAATTTATTCTATATTTCTACTTCTTTTTGTTTTTCTTCCTCTTCTTTTTCTTCTTTTTCTTATTCTTATTTATATGCAAATGTTAATCCTAATCCTAATTGAAACGTTAATTTTAAGTCTAAACTTACCTTGCAATGCTAAACAAAAATAAAATAAAATAAAATAAAATTCTAGTTATTTGTTTTTTCATGTCTTCATAAAAATGATTTCTATAACCACCAGTTCTCAAGTGATTCCCCATCCAAGCACTAATCAGGCCGTAGTCTGCTTAACTTCGTTGATCGAACGTGAATCGGAGTGCTCAGCGTAGTTTGACCCTAAGCCGATAATGACAGGAAATTTGAAATTCTTAAAGCTTCCTTTTCGCAAATTTCAATAATAAACGCGGAAAACAGCAAATTTAAAAATAAAAAGGACTTAGTGTTCCTGGAGTTACCTAGGTGTTCCCCATACAGTTGTCTGTACATAAAAATAAGTTCCCTTTTTTATATGTCCAAGTCAACTTGTTGACGCTAATGCTGGTCAGAGTCAACAGTGTCAGATTTCAAAAGTAGTCAAGTCACCCTGACCTGACATGAACATTATCATCCTGCACCTAGAAGAATCACATCCTACTACTTTTTGTTTTTCTTGTTTTTGTTCTTGTTCTTCTTGTCCTTGTTGTTGTTCTTCTTGTAATATCAAAGCTTAATTTCAAGCTTAGCCATAACCGTAAATTACTTAGGAAAATATACGAAAAATCGAACAAATTTTACAATTTTTCGTATATTTATACTTCTCTTTCCTCTTCCTATTATTCTTATTCTTATTCTTTTTCTAATATTACAGCTTAATTTCAACCTAACCCTAACCCTAACCCTTACCGTAAATTACTTACGAAAAAAATATTAAAAATCGTAAAAATTTCACAATTTTTCTATATTTCTACTTCTTCTTTTTGTTCTTCTTCCTCTTTTTCTTTTTCTTATTCTTATTCTTACGCAAATGTTAATCCTAAACCTAATCCAAACGTTAATTTTAACTCTAAACTTACCTTGCAATGCTAAACAAAAATAAAATAAAATAACCCTAACCCTGCTCGCTTCTTGGCCTTTTGGCTAAGATCAAAGTTAAGGAGCAAGGTAAAACCAGTTGGCTCCTGTTAAGGAGCAAGGTAACTCTATTGGCTCCTATTCAGGAGGTAAGATGGGGTCTAACGAGTCCGATGATCCGACGACTTAGGATCATCGAAAAAGACGCCCAGGAGGTAGAACACATCCAACCTGATGGCACCAAGGGAGAGAAAAATCAACATCCAACACTTTCCCAAGTGACAAGTGGTCCCCCTCGGTGGCGGAAGTTGAAATGGACGAAACTACATCAGGCGTGCCCCCAATTACCAGTGAAAAGCAACCCGCCGCTAACCCTATCCGGACAGAGGCGAGAATTTCACCCACGAAACGGAAAGGGGAAGGTGCAGTCAATCATATTTCCATTTAAGGAGGATGAGTGGTCCCTACTCAATACAGACCTCTCCAAGGAGTGCCCCCTTCATCAACGACCAGCAAAAAAGCTGCTACACCAAACACCACAGTAGCAGCATCATCACCCAGCAATAGCCCTGTTACAACTAGACCACAGCGGCAGCAGCGTGGAAACCAACAACGAAAACACAGGATCCGGGAATACTCAAAACAGCCCGGAAACGGAGTTTAAAAACTTCATTAGAGGAATTGCTCTGATCCCGATCCCGGATTTCTGCGAAGGTATACGTCCCAGGATCCTCTCTCTTGTTTCAACCAATGCCTCGACCAAAAGGTTGATAGGCATCAAGAGAGAGGAATTGATAGACATGCTTATTGCCAACAAGTTCCCGGCAAAGTATGTCTATCAGCGAAGCTTCGCAACCTGGGACGTGCTGCTGCCGACAAAAGAAGAGGCAGTGAGGAGACCCATCTCAGACCTGACTTGGAAAAATATCAGGCTACAACGGGAGATATCTGGGTTGCAGACAGACAAAGTAAAGGTGCATGGAATCCCCTACAATTATCCCACAAGGCATTTAGCTGCCCTTCCTCGGCGACTATGGAGATGTGGGAGGCCATGGATCCTCTATAAAAAGGGAGGGATCCAGTTAGCTGGTTTTGGATTTCACCATAATTTAAAAAAGGAGGGTTCGACGCAATCCAGATACTATCAGCTTTGGAGATCACAAGCTGACGGTTGTAGTCAACGGTCGTAGACCTCACTGCCACAACTGTGGACACGGGCTATCGCTAAAAACTGCCCCGAAAGAGCATCACACAGCCACAAGTCCTGGCTCACTACCTGCCACTGGACGCAGACCACAACATTGTCATAGCCCTTAAAAATAGCAAGTAGCAACATCATTATCAAAAAACATCATCAACCAAATCATCAGCAGTACATTGGCAACATCATAGACACACGCCGTCTTCAACTCCAAAACAGCAATGACATCAATACCAACATCAACAAAAGAACAAACTGAAGGGGGTGGTCCGTGTAGTGAAAAGGGCAAACAAAGCCCCAAACCACTATCACGGCCAATTCTGATCTCCTACCGAAATAGATCCTCTGACGACACAACGAGGTGTCACAGGGAGACTTCCTCATCCCAAAAGAAGATCCTCACAGAAAACCACACAGAAAAGCACAGATCCTAAAAGAAAAAAACACAAGAAACCCAGCCCGTTTCCGCACAACAAAACACGCAGCAGTAGAGGAGATGCAGAAGGCATTTTTAACTGGCATCCCCTTCCATCTGCATCACCCCCCAAAATCTTGCAGAAAACTCCAAGAGGGCACAAACTCTCTGCCCTCGGTCCAGAAGACGGAAGAGTAAAGATCTTTGGTTTCTGGAGGGAGGAAATATAGTGAAATCTGGCACTCGGAACTATCCAAAGAACTCACGCATGCCCAGAGGACCGCTCTTCGCCCTCTGGAGGAGTTAGAAGAAATCGACCAGAAAAGGGTACATAACCCTAGAAAACTTTAAGGGTGCTCCTATGGTGACCACCTTTACCGGGGCCGGAGGGACGCGCCACTGGTGTGTGGTCGATGGTAAAAGCGGTCGAGTTGGCCTTTCCGGATATAAGGATGGCGGATAAGGAGCACCCCCCTTGGAACAAATGAAAAGCTTTCTGCTGTGGGCGGGCTCCCATTTATGTCCACCCTTCTTTATACAGGGCTCTAAAAGTCTTGTATCCCAGAGACGTCGGCGGCATCTCCGTACAAACCGAGTATCAGTTGAACTTGGAAAAGGCAGTATGGGACAAGCAGTCGGCGTTTTTGACATCGACTGACTTCCGTCCGTATGAACACTGACTAAGCAAAGGTAAGATGGCTCTTATTCTCGCCAGTTTGAACGCGAAAGGAGCATGAAGGACGCATCACGCGCTAGTTCGCGGTTGCTGAATTCATTACCTCGGAGTGGATGTTGCCGCGTGCAGAGAACATTTCGAATCGCACTTGGACGACTGTCTGCCGAGAAATCTCTTTGAGGTTTACTCGGCATATGGTGGCCCGAGAAGCAGGGGGTGTCACTGCTGGTTAAACGCAGCCTGGGTGCGGTGACTGATATTGTTTATGCTGGTGCAGGTGGGAGTTTGATCGTGGCCGATGTTGCAGTGAGAAGCTACAAGTTTCGAGTGATTGCGGTTTATGCGGCAAATTGCAGCGCGGAGAGGAAATTCTTCTTTCGGCAGTTGGGGCTGTATACAACGTGTCCGCAACGGCTAGTGTTAATGGGTAATTGGAATGCGATCCTTGATCCCAAGATAGACCGGGGGAGGGGAGCTAGTGGGTTTGTTATATACTGGTCTTTTCACAGTAACAAATCTATATAACGTTATATACCTTTCTTTACTCTTTACTTCTAGTCGTCTCTTCTTCTGGTCGGCTTTGGTTCTTCTTCTATCATCTTAGTCTGGTTTCTTCTAAAGGTCTGGTATTTCTTGTATGGGGATTTCGGGTCTGGTTTCTGTTAGGGATCACTCCTTATCAGAAGCCCTGTGTCATTGTTAGTTTTTAGGTAATAAACACAAGACTTTGATTTACGTTGATGTTACTTTATTTGTAAATCCCCAAACCAGACAATCTGCGCAGATGACAGGATGCGCATAGAAATGCGACTTACACCTCGAGATCCTACCCGCTAACTCTCTTAAACTTACTATATCCTTAAACCGGAAGAGGGTCTTCTATCATCTTCCGGTTCTTACGATCCATCCCTGCAAAGCAAGGTGAGAGTGAGGTCAAGCATTGTCACTCATCTTTCAAGGCCGTGGGCTGCACTAATCGCCATATGATTTCTACAATACCTTATAAAAGCATTAGGGATCCAATAATGTATGTTACATCCTCATAATCATACATTTAAATTCATAATTAATTATGAATTACTTTTTACTTGCCTCTCCATTTTGAGGCTCTACCGTATTCTGCCTACTTCTAAAATACTTCCAATTCTATTCTCTCTTTCTGCGCGGTTGTCTGTTCCCCCCATGCATACAGCAATTTTACATTTACAACAAGTTTTCAATAAAAAAAAAAAAAAAAAAAAAAACACTGCAGGGCCATTACAATTTCTTGACAAATCAAAAACAACTGGATCAACGTCTTGGTCCCAAACAACGTGACCTGGTCACTCCAGCAATACATTCGCCTGGATTCCAATGGCCAATTCACCAGTTTTCCGCTCCACAGGTCACTTACCTGGAGACTGGGAAGGCAATTTACATCAAATACAATCATACCGAAAAAAAATCAAGACATTGCACACATGGTCCCAACAATACATTAAATATCAACATGCATGGAGAAAACAACAATTCTACCGCGCAATAAAAAAATGGCTATGCGTTACTCATAATTTCTTAATATAGCATGTACGACACAACACACCAATACCATTAAGTATTTTAAATTTTCTTCGCAAAATTATATTTCAGTGCCAATTAGTTTCCAACACAAAAAGTAGGTACTTGTCTGTTCTTAACATCTAATTGTTCATTGACCCTGCTATCCGTATCCAGACTCGAGACACCTCCCTCAGCCAAAACGTTCTGGAGACCATTCCAAAATCATAACCCCCCAAAATTCAATTATCATAAAACCTAGGGGCGGCCTCTTCGCCTTTCTTCTTATTCTGCTCTTCAGAACCCCTAACACATTCCGAAACGTCGGAATAATAAAACCCAAAGAGCGTGGAATATCCTTCCGAGACGACGGTAACCACATGGGACGCTCAATTCGTGGAATGGTGGGCCCCCGATAGACCACTTTCATTACCATATGTCCACAGATTCCCAAAACAAACCGGAAAAAATTTCTCCAAACAGTCAGGCATGAGTTCAGAACTCGATCCATACTACAGCAAGGTCAAAAAATTCACTAATAAAATTTTTTAAAACTATCAATAAATTTTGGCACTCATAAATCTTACTAAAATCAACTCTTCAACTATGTCAAACTTTCGGAAGAAATTCAAAAACCGAATTATACCACTGGTCACTGACAAAAAATGCAAAGTACAAAGTCAATTATTAATTTCCTTCTTTTAAAATATTGTCAATCAGCCTCCAAGGCTTTTCTCTCGAAATCAATCCAAAGTTCTTTCTTCCAAATTCCTCATCAACAATTTCCTTTTAAAAAATCACCAGAGTCAAAATCCACAATTCACCAATATTAAAATTACTAAGTTACTTTTTTCCAACAATCTCTGATTAAATTCAACAGTTTATCTTCTTCTCTTAAAATATTCTTCAAATCCACAATAAAACATCAGTTAAAATCCATAAAAAAACCAATAAAATTCATGACCAATATATTATACTAAAATCTTTTTCTCAAAAAACAATCTCGATTTAAATTTAAATCTGTCTTTTTTTTCTAAAAATTTTAACATTCAAAATGGCCGACATGGGAGGAAAATACCTGCTTGACTCCAACGATCATTCAATTCAATCATGGCCGACTACGTGACCGTTTATTCAAAAAAAATTTCCATTCATCCCTCAGCCAATGAGAGACCAGGAGGGGGGGGGTAAGGTTAGCCCATCTCCAAAAATCAATCCCAAAAGATTTTACAATTAAATTCGCCATTTTTCTTTTTTCCAAAATTCAAATAATTCACCAGTTTCTTAAAATTATCCCATCAATCAGGGTAATAAACCTTATTCCTTCAAAAAATTAGGCACTTACACTTTATAGAGTCTATTCATTCGTCTATTCATCTACCAACAATTCTTAATCTCTCAAATCCAAAATTAATTAAAAAAAAAAAAATCAATTTCTACTGAAACCGGTAAAACTTATAATTATAAAATTATCTAAACTCATTATAACATTATGACTAAAATGATTTACATTAAATATCATTAATCAATCACAATGACTAATCTCCAAAACAAAAAAATCCCAGCTTCAATCGAAAAACGAAAAAAAAAAAAAAAAAAAAAAAAGAAAAATTCCAATATGGGGTCTGAAAAATTAAAAAAAAAAATTCACCTTTTCTACGGTCAAAAAAATCTTCCACTAGGGGATATTGGTTGGTCGTTGTACATGGATTCTTCAACAATTACTGCTACCATAGGGGGGGCCACATATTCTTAGTCTTCTCTCTCGCTTTTTTCTCCGTGGCTATACTTCAGTGTTTCTCACTCTCTCCGTATTCATATCTCTCACTTTCTACTTGGGGGAATGTATTCTCTTAGTGTTCTTATCTCTTTTTTTTTCGATAGCATACACACTCTCTTTTTTCTATCTTCAAAACAACTTCGACAATGGCAAATACAAAAATCACAATTATACATATAAACCTCAAAACAAAATATCCCTTTCTCTTTTTGGCATACACACTGTCTCTTTTTTTTTCTATATTCAAACAATTTAAACAATGGCGAAAGTTCCTAAAAAAATTCAATCATACAGCAAAATTGTTTTGTCTTTTTCCCTCTCTTTTTTAACAGCCCAAATCCCTAATTTAAACAATCTACCAGCATTTTCAATAGCATTTTTTTTCTTCAAACAATTCTAAAAACTTATGCAAAGTTCAAAATTATACAATAAAATTTTCTACATCTGTCTCATACTAAAAAAGTTTTTCCTTCCTTTCCTTTTCAGTCAAGTCTTTGAGTCGGATTTCCTTTTTCTTTCTTTCTCTTCTATTTTTAAAGTACTTAAACAATGTCTCTGTTTCTTTTTTTTTTTCTTAAAACGATGTCTCTTTTTCGTCTCTTCTTCTTGGTCGGCTTTGGTTCTTCTATCATCTTTAGTCGGTTTCTCTAAAGGTCTGGTCTTTCTTGTATGGGGATTTCGGGTCTGGTTTCTGTTAGGGATCATCCTTCAGAAGCCCTGTGTCATTGTTAGTTTTTAGGTAATAAACACAAGACTTTGATTTACGTTGATGTTACTTTATTTGTAAATCCCCAAACCAGACAATCTGCGCAGATGACAGGATGCGGATAGAAATGCGACTTACACCTCGAGATCCTACCTGCTCTCTTAAACTTACTATATCCTTAAACCGGAAGAGGGTCTTTTATCATCTTCCGGTTCTTACGATCCATCCCTGCAAAGCAAGGTGAGAGTGAGGTCAAGCATTGTCACTCATCTTTCAAGGCTGTGGGCTGCACTAATCGCCATATGATTTCTACAATACCTTATAAAAGCATTAGGGATTCAATAATTATGTAACAGGTTGGCGAGGTGTGATAGTAGCCTGAGCAACCTAATGGCCGACTTCGATCTGGTCGACAGGTTTCGCCTGGATCACCCCAGGGTGGAGATGTGGACATGGGCTCGTAGCTCGTCCCCTGCCTCAGATAGATCCTATCTGGACAGGGTGTTAGGCCGATGTTGCAGTGAGAAGCTACAAGTTTCGAGTGATTGCGGTTTATGCGCCCAATTGCATCGCGGAGAGGAAATCCTTCTTTCGGCAGTTGGGGCCGTATACAACGTGTCCGCAACGGCTAGTGTTAATGGGTGATTGGAATGCGATCCTTGATCCCAAGATAAACCGGGGGAGGGGAGCTAGTGGGAAGGCGGGGTGTGAAAGCAGCCTGATCGACCTAATGGCCGACTTCGATCTGGTCGACAGGTTCGCCTGGATCACCCCAGGGTGGAGATGTGGACATGGGCTCATAGCTCGTCCCTGGACCGAGATCTTATCTCGACAGGGTGTTAGTTAGGGGAGCCGACATTATTTGTTAGGGTGCCCTGTGTTCCACGATTTTTGAAAAGTGACCATAAATTGCTGTCAGTTAAGCGATAGGCCTAGTCTGGCCGCCTACTGGGAAGTTCAATACCTTCTTACTGGATACGGGACTTCCGGGGCGGTTGGTATTACTTCTCAGCGGGCGTTAGTGGGGGCGGTTATGGGAATAAGTGGTGGGGTACCCTTAAGCGTAGGATTAAGGACTTCTCCATCAAGTATGGCCGACGTCTCGCCTTAGAAGTCCCTTAGAGAGTTTTTCACGGGCGGTGGATGGGGGGATCCCCTAGCTATAGATCGAGCTAGACGGGGCCTTGAGCGCTTGATTAGCGAGCGTTATCAAGGATTTGTAGTTAGATTTAGGCTAAAGGGAGTGTCCAACGAAGCGGTGAAACTCAACGCAGAGATGCGTCAGGAAGAGTTGCGAAGGTTCGCTGATCGGTACATCGGTAGTGTCCACACCCGGATGGGCACAGCTTCGGTCAACTCGTGAGATTCGTGAAGCCTTTCGGGCTCATTTTCAGGCACGCTTTGCCCGGTTTGCCGAACCTCCCGGTGCAGGAGTTCCACAGCTATTTAGCCGACTTCCCCCGCTTGAGAGGCGGAAGCGGCTAGCTGTGAGGGAAGAGTTACGGATGCGAAGTCCGTGATGCGTTGAAGCAGTCGGCCTCAACAAAGCGCCGGGTTGGGTGGTTTGCCCCTATGAAGTGTACTTGAGGATGTCGCACATTTTTGTCCCTATTGACGGATGTTTTCCAATTGGTTCGAGCGGGGAGGGATCCCCGACGCCCGTAACCAAAGGTTGATCACATTACTGAAGAAAGGCGACAGGAATGTCTGGGAGGGTTTAGACGATTACAGGCCCATAACTCTGCTAAACACAGAGTTAAAGATTTTGGCCCGGGTCCTAGCGAGTCATTTTCAGCTTGTCTTTGGGGATCTGATCGGACCGGAGCAGAACTACGCTGTGAAGGGAAGATCGATCAAGGACAATCTGCACTTGATTCGTACGATCCTAGAGGGATTAAAAGACGACGAAAAGGCAGCGCTGATCAATTTAGATCAGTCCAAGGCATTTGACAGGGTAGACCTCCGATTCCTGACCACTGTTTTGGAGACTGCCGGATTACAGTCCCATGAGGCTGAGGCCCGACGTAGGCCTCGTGGAGTTACACAGTTTTTCGCCGAATGCCGTGACGCACTCCGCAAGCTCCCTGTGTCCAGTGACAACTCATGGCCTCGAAGGGCACTATATAGGGAAATAGTGGAGGTCGCCGTTACGGACCCGCTTGAAAAGCGGCTAGGCTTGTCGTTGGAGGAGATCCGCTCCCGTTGGAATTGGGCGCCAGGTTCTGGGTTTCTCAATAACTCCCTGACATGGCGACTCGCTCGGAATGCGTTGCCCCTTGCAAGCGTGCTTTACAAAGTAGACATGGCAGATATGCCCTTTTGTAAACGCTGTGGCAATGGTGAGGAAGAAACGGCAGAGCACGCATTCTTCTACTGCCTAAAAGTTCATCCGCCTGGAGCTACGTAAACGAGGTCACTGCTCGCATCGTACCCGATCAATTGATCCAACTCGACGTGGGTTACGTCGTAGACAATGTCAGTCCTCCGTATGCCGGTGAAAAACGAAAGGTGTTTTTCGCGGAGCTAGCCGTGGCTCGAATGGTGATTTGGATCACGCGACTGGGGGAATTGCATGAGGGGAAGCTTTTTCCTGTCGGGATCTGATCTCCTTCTTTAGGCCAATCAGCTTAGAGTGAAGATTAGATGCGACAAAGAAGCTTCCTTACATGACATCTGCGAAAGGTGGATGAAAGCACTAAGTTTATGTGCGAAAGTGGGGGCAGGACTAGAGTCCACTTTCCTAGCTCCCATGGTCACTACGGCCCGTAAGCGAACGATACTCCTTCCCTTAGACCAACTAGATAAGCAACTAAACACAGACTAGCAAAGCCCTGAGTCGGCTTTAGATTTTTCTTTTAGACCCCTTAGTTAGGTGCACGAATGAAAACATGTCCCAATTTTTTTACTTAGGACACATCCAGACTCCCTAGCCCAACAATTTCTTGACAAACCCCTAAAACCCTTAGTATTTTGTTCCTGGATAGTCAACACTATTTGATTAAAATCCACCCCAATACTCATATCATTATCCCTCATTTTTTCTCCTTGACCATATTAAGACACCCACACCTTAGGGGAAATGATCGACTTGCTTTCGGTCTTCCGGAAGACAGCCGGCGATCCCAGTACTAATAGACGAGGGAAAGGGGGCAACCAAAATGGCCCCCAGTTTTATTTTGTTTCTTATTTTTCGTTGGGACTTTTATGTTTTTGGCCCCACTCCCTCCCTCATTCATAGTTTTCATTTTTAATGTAAATAAAATTTTGTATATATCTAGCTTTATCACCATAGGGTTGTAAGTAGGGTATCACACATGGAGCGCCAGTGAACTTTTGGTGAAAATAATAGCAAATGACGATGAACGACTGTGTATATTGATATGGATCGGTCGGTGAATGAAACTAGCTAAGATAAGTCTACAAGTCTAGTGGCATGACCAGTTATTGACCGCGTTCCACACTTCAAACAAAACTTCGGGCCTTGTGCCCAGATGTGTATTCGGCTGTATCTCTGTACCGACTTTACATGAATAAACGTATTTGATGGGGTCGGTTGCAAGGATGCAGCCGGAACATATCAAATACTTCCAAGTGTACTTTCAAAGTACTAATTTAGCATTTCCTTGTCTCACAATTTAACTTATGTATCTCAACCACCCAACGCTGCAAGAAAAACAACGAAAACAACTACTAAGTTTGTTAAAATAAAAAAGAAAAGATTATGAGCTAATATTTTCTTAAAAACTATTGCAGTATATTTTTATAATTAAGTTTTTGTGTTAGAATTTACGTTGAAGATTTTTGAAAAAAAAAAAAAAAAAAAAAAAAAAAAAAAAATAGAGCCGATTTCTCGGAATTACTGCTTCTCGCGGCTTGGATGCATTGGCTGTTCCAAGCTGTTGGTTTCGTTTGTTCGGCGAGAAGAGCGTTGGGTCCCTGTTAAGGGAAAGTGTTGGTCCCTGTTAGGGAAGTGTTTGTACCCTTGTTGGAGGGGAGGTAATTGCTTGGTCCCTGTTAAGGGAGGTACCTCTTTCTTTGCGGGAAGGGGAGGTAACAGCTGGTCCCTGATTAGGGAAGTACCTCCTTTGTTGGGGGGGAGGTAACTCTTGGTCCTGATTAGGGAAGTACCTTCCTTGGTGGAAGGGGAGGTATCCCCAATTGGCCCTTGCTCAGAGGAGTACTTTCTTTTTGTTTTGAAAGAAGGGGAGGTACACTTCTTGCTTCTGTTTAGAGAAGTACCCTTCTGTTTAACAAAAAGAAGGGGAGGTACTAGTTGGCCCCTGTTAAGGGGATGTCCGACGCTGAGTCGGACAGCTCAGTGGATCCTGAGGCCCTCAGGATCGTTGAGCCGGGCACAGTAGAGTGTCGGGGAGAGGTGATGGCTAGTCCAGGCGGACTGAGGCACGCCTCCCTGGGGTGACAAACAGCGACCCCACTGCGTCAGGCCAACCCGAGGATACATCCGGCCC